>JAHZNB010001486.1:0-22586 GCA_027744295.1 Callyntrura guangdongensis
TATAACTTTTGTTCTACTTGACATATTCAAACCAAATTTGGCACACGGGTACCTTAGGTCAACATCTCTCTTGGTATTGAATTTCAATCCCAGATGTCACTTCTGACCGGAAATATGGCGGTCAACAGGTCACATGCATTTTTAACGTACAGTATTGTATAGTATCCACGACATTACTTTTCCTTATGATCGCTTACGTAAGTTAAATATTCGAGTTTTACACTCATCTCGTTATTCACTACTTGGCTATTACTTACTTGTCGTTTTTGATACCACATGGCGGTAACATTTAACTACTTTTGTATTCTCAGACTAAGTACTGTGGAAGTTCAGAGTTTGGCAGCGAATCCAAGTTGGAATTTTAATGCTCTGTATTGAAGCTGTCTGTCAGGAAACCTTATCATCCTTCTCTGACGTATGGTCTTAAATTAATACGTACGGTCAAAATTGAAGCCGTTCGTTTTTCGTTAACATCTGTGTGCTATTCCTACTATTCCTCCAATGGATCAATGACAGATCACGCAAATATTGTAATATCATATCATATCCAAAAATACCCATATATATAACATCCACCCACACACCGCAATTGCAATATATCAATATCACATAACCGTTTGTCATTTGAGTTGCATTTTAATACCCAATTTAGAATGTTCTTAAAAGTGATGGAAAGTTTCCACTTGGTTGACAAACAGAAAAATGTAGCATGTTGCTAATAATGACATCATTGTGTATGGGTAGTGATTGTGAATACACTGGGATCTCATTTCATATAAGAATGAAGCCATTCGACACTCTATATACAGCTATCATTTCGGCTGCCAGTTAAAACTGACAATGCGCTTGTTTTGACACTGAAGCGCTAAAAAATTACTCATTTCGTGCATTATTTTTCCGTTTGATCATATCTTCTTTGCGTGCTTGCTTGGTCAATACTCAAAAATTAAAACCTCAGTTTCCTTGAATTTCTTTTTTTTCTGACTGCGTCAAATTTGGATCGTGGTATTTGTATGCATTCATTTGGAATGCGTTTTGGCACCCAGCTCATGAGGAAAGTCATTTTCGTGTCGGAGTCGTGTCGTGCTTGTTTGTCCCGCTTACTTGCCCTTGGACACTCGTTCTCCCTAAATGTAAACTAACACAATATTACCTTGTCAATATATAAAGTACTACAAAGCAAACAATTCCCAATCTCAATTCACGTGCTTCAGTTCAATTCTCTTCATGCAGTTTGATACTGGGAGTACTACGCTCAGTACTTTTGCTTTTGCTGCTACGTCAGAAAGAGTACTAAAATGAATGATCATCCAGCTTGCAAGAAAAAGCTAAAGCAAACGCTTAATTAGACCTTCAAGGAGACATTATAAACGCTTCAAGGAAACAAACTATTTAGTAGCAATCACTCTTGGTCTCTGCAGGCAGACCATTAACAATCTTCATTAATATGAATGTGGCCGTGATGAACAGAGCACCTCATCAAATGGAATATTCCATTCCAAAGAGAGAGAGAGAGAGAGAGAGAGAGGAGAATGAACTCCCAACTTCGTGTTTGGCGTATGGACATGGACAGCAAGCAGCAGCATTACTACAACAAACAGCGCAGTTTCATTTTGTTAATTGACTCCAAAAAAAACTTCACCACTGCTGCTGCTGTTGTCTCAGAGCATTGTACACATAGCCAGCGGTGTAGAAAAAACAGGTCGTTTACTTTCTTTCACCTTTTCCCTTCTCCTTTCCATCATCCAATCCACCTCTTCCAGAGTGGAATTGAATTCAGTCTGCTTTGTCAGGAGAACGATGACATGATGGAAACGAAAGAATGTTGTTTGCTGTGTTCCTTTTTCTACCTTATGTTAGTTTTTAATGCTCTCTCTCTCTCTCCCACTCTTCGTCGTCTCAACTCTCAAACTCTCAACTCCCAGCTAGCATTCCAACTTCCTTCTGCTCCGTTTTACGTTTGTGTGTATTCTCTTGTGTACTGTATAAGTTGCTGCTGATGACGATGATATATGCGGTTGCATGACCAGCGTCAAATTTCATTTCATGCAATATGCCAATATTTTATTTCTCAAAGTATGCTCCTTTTTTCCACAGAACACGAGCTTTTTTCCTTGTACACACCGCGAGCACACGGGCATGGTTCCATTTTCCAGAGTCTCAATAATATAATAAAATATTCTCGTGACAGGGTACCCATCCAGCAAAAAACTCTCTCCCAAAAATGTTGCCTCTATAAATACGTGTCTACATATTAGTGCGCAGCACCTAAAGTAAAAAAACACAGCACAGCAGTACGTACATGTGTGAAATTGTTGAGAATACGTCAACCGCATTTCTTTCCCAATAATATAGCCAAAGTCCATATTAAATTCCATTTCGTTCGTGAACTACACGTTACAATACAAAATATATTAACAATAAAGCTTTCCATTTTAATTCCAAATATCGCTTGTATTTTTCAAATAGGCACGTCGTTGTCGTGCGATTATTATTGTTCCCACTACTCTCTCCCCGGTCTGCTGCTTGCAAAAACAGTAAGGAATTCTGTGTGATAATAATGACGAGACAATGTGTATGATAAGACCACGTAGTAAAAATTCAAGCTAGTGCTTTTTTATATCAGAATATTGCATTGCATTGTCGAAGGAAGAGTAATAATGATCTCTCTATAAAACCATATCTATTTACCACTAGAAGCAGTAGTGCCACCGCTGCTGTAAGTATGTATGTATTGTAAAGGAAAAAATATCATCCCCACCGCGATCATTACTATTACCATTGCTGCTACTGGTCTGATGGTATAACAAAAAATACTACTGCAATTCACGTTTTACTCACATAATATCATCAGCCTGCACATCATATCATCATTTTCCCTATTGACTTGCTTGTTTTTGTTGTTTTTCTTCTCTCTCTTCTCTTCTCTGGCTGATTCTCTGCGAACACGAAGGATTTGCTTCGACACACTCATCAATACTATTCAATACCAAGTAAGCTGACTTGATTACAATTTTAACGCCTCATTCCTGTATGTAGCGGCCCTGTGGTGAGATCAATGGGGACGATGACGATGACAATTGGGATAGTTTCGGCTCTGCGTTATCAACAACAGCCTAAAAATATATAGAGGTACATTGAACGAATAAAAACGAATTTTTTTTTGAGAAGTCATATAAAATGCTGAAAAACTGTTATCTTGTTTGTGTGTGCGCGCAAGTGTGTGACTGTTGTGACTCATATAAAAAAGCGATAGGACGGAGAGAAGGCTAATCATAAAAACATTTATGTATGTCGACGATGCGGATGATGATGATAATAATGATGACGATAAGAACAGCAAAAGTCAAGCAAAACTGACACACAGTATGTTCTTGTGCGTTCTGCAGTTGCTCCTGCTATCAACACTACCAACTAGCACTGCTGCCGTTAGTGCCGTTGTTGTTGCTGATGATGATACCTAAAGTTTAGTGCTATTGTTTAACACACTTCCTTCTTTCTACGGATAAAAAAGTTTTTGGCAATTCTGTCGAACACAAGGAAAAAGCCCCTCTCTACAGAGATTGCTGACTGGGTTCTTCTGCTGTTGATGATGTTGGTTCATACGTGCGTGTTTCTGTGCACGGGATAATAATGATGTGTAGGTACCTAAAAGCCCAAGTTCTATATTGTTCCCCGGATGGAAGAAAACTCTAGACAAAAATTAAAATTCTTCTGCAAAACATCATCAACTTGTGAACATCAGCATCAGCTGCAGCAGCATCATTTTCGTTATCATTGGCAGGAGCTGAAGCAAAAGTTGTATCGTCGTGTCGTTCTGTGTGTTTGTCTTGAAAACATTGTTGGCCTTTTTTACAACCTCACATAAACCGTTCATTTTCTATCCAGGAAGGAAAAATAGAAGTTGGTGAAGCTACGGTATAAAAAAACATTACATTCCTTGGCTGCTCTAAGTAGAAAATGAGAAAGCCGGAGGGATAAAATACCATTAGAACTGGACTGGACGATAATATGACTAGTCTGCGTGTTATATACACACGAACTATTCTTGCTCTGCTGTTCCTTCTTCTTTTCTTGTCCAGCCAGAAATAGTCATTATCCTATCCGCGGCTGGAATAATACAAGACGGCATCTTTTCGTTGTCTGACTTACAGCAGCAGCAAGCACACCTGCGTTCCAACAACAACAACACTTAGACTCTTTGCCTGGAGTGGTTTTTCTTCTTCTGTAGTTATATAAAAGTTGCTATAAACAGGATCACAATAGGTGAAATAGTATGTTACAAGACCGTGTGGTGATGGTAGTACTTTTATAGTGAACTAGTAGTGAATGGAGTGACAAATACAATAAAAAATAATAATACACATAAAATGTTAGGCTGTTAAATACATTGTCTGGTGGATTTGTGGTTTTCAACTTGGCGTGTTGCACACAGAGACAGAGGGCGATAAATTGAGAGATGAACAAGATTGGATATCTTTAAGATTTTAATAACATCTTATAGCTTTGTTACCTAACACTGTTTGCAGCAATCCTTCTGCATGTATCTTGATTTTTTTAAAATTTATTGGCCAAGTCTGTGAATTAGAATCCTGGAAATCAGTTCTGGACATAATATATTCTTTTATATAAACACGTGCAGCTACCTGGTTTTTGTTGGTTGGTAATCTAAATCTCGCAAGGGTTTTGATACCACTGTAGGATACCTACGTAATTAAAGTTGTTGTTGTTAAATAGCTAATGGGTACAAAGAAAGAGCAACCTCACGTGAAAATATAAGCTTCAATTCAATGCCAGCAATAGAGATGGAATCCGGCCCACCCTGGCCTATTTGAAGATGCGCCGACGCTGTGACACAGTGCCGTGTCGCATCCACTCCCACCTTCGTCATTCTTCTGGCACGTGTCATTGAAGAATTTTTATTTGCGCTGCAAGTAGTGCAACTGCTGCTGTATACCAGTCAGTAGTCAGTAGTGTTGATTAGGGGAAGCGCCAATTAAAAACTTTAGTAGTACTTGCTTGAATTGGTTTAGTAGGTAGTTGGATTTTTCCAGCTAAACTAATACCGAAACGCGCTGGTTAGTTTTCGGTGTATCCGGTGCATTGTTAGTACGGTCGTTGGTATCTACTAGGGGCGTCAATTGGGGAGATTTTCACAATGGGTTGTCCTAAAGCTGCAACAAGTACTACTAAGATGATGAGTGATCATAAAGGTTCAAGTTTGATACTCCAGACATCGAAGCTATTATTACCCCCAGGCTTCAAGGCCTTCAGTAGTAGTGCCAGTGGAGGAGGGCCCCGAAGTATAATATCTCCGTTGTTTTGTTTAATTGTCGTGGTGGTCGCAGTTAGTATAACGAACGTAAGAGCAGAACCTAGCACGGATGTAGAGTTAGACGAAAAAGCCAAAGCAAATCATCGACTGGATTCTCTCAACATTCTAGTCTACACTATTTTATTAAGTTTAACTGTGCTAACTATTTGGTCGTTTAAGCATAGGAGGATCCGATACCTACATGAGACTGGATTGGCGGTCATTTATGGCAAGTCGTTTTAATTATTATATATTTACATCCAGCAGCAAATCAATAATTCTTTACTTGACACTACGTGGAAACTTTATTTTTTTAACACTTTTATCTATTTATTACATTTGCAGGACTAATTGTTGGGGCCATCATTAGATATGCATCTACAGCTACACCTTACTATCATATTAACGTAATTCCACAAAATGGAACGGAAGCACTCAACCAGTCCGTACCCCCCGATGCCCTTTGGCTTCGATTGAACCGTACATACTCGTATGTATTCAAGGGGGAGGTTAAACAGGAGGAGTCAAAGTTGATTGAGCAAACAAGTTTGAGCCCTTCTTTGTAATTGCTGCTTTTGTAAGTCGAACCTTTTATTTGGATGGTTTACTTTTACCCGTCAATTTTTAAAGATTACTAATGTATTCCCATTTATCTACAGCTTGCAATCATAGTTGGTCGAGCGGCGAATATCTACCCTTTGTCCTTCCTTCTAAATCTGGGAAGGAAACACAAGATCTCTTGGGGTTTTCAGCATGTTCTATTCTTTTCAGGATTGCGAGGCGCCATTGCTTTTGCTTTGGCTATCAGAAACACATTGTCTATTGAAAGGCAAACGCTTCTGACTACGACCAGTGTGATAGTCATTGTAACGGTGATAGTTTGTGGCGGAAGTACCAATCAGCTTCTAAATTGGTTTAACATCCCGTAAGATTTAAAGAAACGAATTTTCCGAGAAAAAAATTTCATTCATTTTCCTTGGATTATTTTGGTGTTTGTTTTTTCAGAGTCGGAGTAGACGACGAAGCAGAGTGCATGCAACTGCACATGAGAAGTGTAAGTGATTCATTTGATGATTATAATAGAAACTTTATAGCAAATAGTGCCACAACATCAGGTACAACAGTAGCAACAGCAGTGGCACCTTCTTCAAATGATAACACTAACGGCTGGATAGAAATGTCAAATTCAAATAATAGCAGGACTTTGGCACAACACTGTAATTTGAATATTGGTGGTGGCAGTAATAGTAGTGAACAGGAACTAGTGGACGCTACTAGAAATATTGGCTGCGCTGAAACACGCCAATCTCCGGAATCTGATAGTGGGCTGCTACTGGTATTTTTGTCTCAATTACTAAATCTTCCAATTTAGGACACTTTAATTGGGGAATTAGAGAAAAAAGGATATTTTGTGTGCACCGCCGACATGCCGTTATGTTGGAGTCATTATTAATGCTACTGCTATTTTTCTGTAGCAATATATGATCTCACTATTTTGCTGATGCTGCTGGTGTCGCTATGTTTTCGTTTTTGATTGGTGGTGTTGTCAGTCAAATGGTTTTATTTTAATAGCATATCTGTAGATATATACAAACACCACATGACAAAACAACCTTGTACAGTGTACAGTTTTTAGCTAGATCTTTGATTGACTAATCATGTAAGGCGTTTCGAATGCTAAAAAATAATAACAAATTATCTAGTGGGAGCCATCAGCATAACGTTTTGTACATTTTGATGTTTTTCAAAGCGAAATAGTGGTAGTTTGAATTATTATTATTATTGCTTTTTTTCTATCTTTTTATTCCATATATATTTGCGGGTCGTCGTCACCTTTGGGCTCATGTGTGTGTTCCCTCATTGAATGATTTGACACAAAAACACAAAATATTTTTTGTTGTATATTATTGTATAAATTGTTCGCTCGAGCCATATACCACCTTCAATATTTTTTGTATTTAAACAACAAAACTTTTCACCATCTCACCCACCACAATAATGATAAATCACCTTTATCAACGTTTATTATAATCTCCTGTCAACTGCACACACTTGTCTCTTTTTTGAAATAACTGCAACGAATGCGAATGATTGGAACAAAATAATATAAACAATAACAAAACGAGCCAAGTTGCTGCAAGGCTAAATATTATTATTTTTATTTCTTCTTTTTACTTTAAAAAAAACCAAACATTTAATGATTTTCCATTGATTGAATCAATCTTAGTTGTACACGCCATTGGACGGCAACCCCAAAGTAAGTTGTTCTCAATAATTTAGCGTGCTTTCGTATTTTTCGTAAAAAGATTAACAACAGTCTAACAATTTATCATGTTCCAACTTTCCAATTCAATAAGCACCCTTTTTGTTCCACCCTTAATTTTCCCACAGAGCTGGCATGTCACATCTTTTCTTGGTTTGGTTTTTGTATCGTTTTTATTTTTTTTATCTCCTTACACCTAAAAATTGTTTGTTGTGGACCTATTTTGTCGTTGTGGGGCACGCTGGCTTGCGTTTTTGCATGTTTTTTGGGCTTTTATAATTTTATCAACTTGATTACTTTTCTGTTATTTTAAATCTTTTACTGTTTGCAATTTGCATGTAAAATGTAGCACTAACGTGGTCCTCTCTATTTCAATATACAATTCTGACGTGGACTAATGAATTATATCTTGCTAATAATCCTGTTTATTTCACTTGTTTCTCGAAAAAATGACCAGGCTGACGGAAACGGAGCAGACCCATACGTGGAAGGAGGTGTGCCTACCCAACAGGACAGGGCTTTGATGGCTCGTTGGTGGCACAAGTTTGATCATCGTTACATGAAGCCGCTCCTCACTCACAGTCGGCCTACCCTTTTGGAAACGCTACCTGTGTTTCTTACTCCACTGGCTCGTCTCCTCACAACCACAGAGCAACTCACACAGGAGCGTGTAGAGCCCATCAATACATTGTCTGGAGAACCCACATTTTCTCAACACTTTGACGGACAAGATCCCATGCGACGGGTATGAATGCTCTTGTCCTAAAAATTCATACTGATTGGCTTTAATGTATGAAGCTAATAACACCGAATTACAACTAACAGTAGTTCCAATACGTATTGATGTAATCATAATAATGTTATGATTGTTCTCTTGTAATCATACATTCTTTTAGAGTAGTAATTCCTTTGCTTGTCTACGTTTGGGTGACTGAACTCTTAAAAATCACGTGGCAAGAAACGTTGCTGCATTGATTGATATAATAATCTTGCTCCTGCGTGTGGCTCTCTCTGTCTCTTTATACCTTTTCAATTTTACCAGTCAGTATTCATTAGTCGTACTTACAATTTATTGACAATTTGTTTCAATAAACTTATCTTAGAATATTGTCTTTCTTATCACTTACATTACATTGTTATTGTTATTATTACTGTATCCTTTATTTTGTTGTATGTTATGTATATATTATGTGATTATAGAGCAAGCTGAATTTTGCCTACGAGCCATCAGTTATATGATCTGCCTGCGTAATTTGTATCAATATACATAACTGTGGACTTTACAAAACAAGGTCAATATTATAATTTGTTACTTTGATTATCATTATACTTAATTGTGTTATTATTGTTAGCCATGTATTTTAATGATAACTGGCATATATTTGCTTTGAAGTCTGTGATACACTTTATTAACTCGAATGTACTACTGCTCCTGTTAAAATACTAACGCTAATTTGAGTGTTCATCAAAAGTTTATCTATTAACGTTTGTTTCTCAACCGCAACCGGTTTGTACAATGTTTGTACGCGGATGAATTTAATGAAACTAACAAAATTATTGATATAGGGCATGCATGCATTTAATAATTGTGTTATTGTCCAAATTGCAAGGCTGACTATATGTTTGCGTAATAATCCATACCAAATGTTTTAAAACTGTCAACTAATTTGCTATCTGTTCATTGGGCTTCTCTGAATCCATTCGATACAAATTCATATTTATCTACTGCCTGAAATAATGAAACTGCCTAAAACTGGTTATCTAGAGTAGAGTAAGTGTGGTATCTTGACTAACATTTCTGGCTTAAATTTAATATAGTAATAGAATATTCTATTTTAACAAGTAGCATCAACCAACGTTTTGTAGAATTAGCGTTGATAAATAATATTATTATGTAAGAGCATGCAAAAAGAGCTTTTAAAGCTCCATTATATTATAAACCTTTTCTCTGGACAACTAAAGGATAATAATTTTTAGCTGACTCAGCAAAATGATTTGGTAAGCCTATAATCCAGTTGTGTAAAGTGTATTATTTTTAATTTGCTTGCAGGAGTTGATTGGAACGAAAATTCTTATTCCAGGAGTTGACGGTGATTCTATTTGAAAATGGTAGAAATTGGGGTGATGGTGGGGGAAACAACATTTTAGGGAAAGAAGTCATGTAATATCGGTTATTGGTGCCAATTTAGTTTTCATTTAAAATTTAATAATAAATCATTGCATAGACTCGTTTCTGTATTGTCTGCCCACTCACAGTGAACAACACGTCATTCAGCATAAAATGAACTTGACGTTTTGTTATTTCCTATGTACACTACTGCTGATTGTGCTAAAGATTTTTTTACGTTACATTATTAATTGTTGCCGCAATATTTCGTATAATAATGTGTTATAATCTTGGAGACTTGAACTGTACTAGTCGTTAGAAATATTATTACTAAAATATATTCTCATTATTATAGGGTACACATCAAAAGCATTATATTATGCATAATAGATATTTGTTGAGTGTTACATAGACATACTTAAATAATAATATTATTGTTCTAGATTTTCCTCAATGAAAAATAATGGTAGCAGTAGTAGTCATCAGAATTGTAATTTTATTGTTTTTGTGATCATCATGCATTTTTAAATAGCGTGCATAGTTAAATAATATAAAATATGCTAAATGAGCGCAGCGTAGAGAAGAGATGTGTATATAAAATACTATTAATCATGTGGATGTGATATAATGTTTCTTCTAGATTTAGAATCATTACACTCAACACTCAACTCTGCTGAAACTGAAAGTTAAGTTAACTATTGTTCATGCATTTCGGTTTGTTGTAGGCATATTATAGGGAGAGAATATAAAGTTTAACATTTATCTACTTTTTGTTAAAACTATTAAACTGTCGTTATATAAATCATCTTCATCCACCCACCCACACTGTACTGTAATATATAAAAATTGAAATGGCTAAAGAAAATGTATACTTTTCTGATGAGTACCTTCAAGAAATATATATATCGTCTACAATATGTTTAAAAAATGTGTATATATACTTAAAACCAACAACTACTGATTATATATATTACCAAATTAAACGTGAGATTAAGGTTCTAAAATATATACCTGTATACAAATTCTTAAAAATTGTTTATCATATGTGCTGTTTATGCAATTGATATGTCTTGTATTGATATGAGGATGAGAAAAATTATTAACTTACATGCTTAAACTTGATTGAATTATGAAACCGGTTAAAAAATTCATGAGTAAATTATTATCATTAATCTTGTTAATAAATTGTTAAATGTTGTTCATGATGATGATATATATTATGATTATGAGTATATAAAATTGACATTAAAACCTTATTCATCAGTATACGTAAACTGTTTCAAAACTGCACCCATTGGGTTTTATTATCATTATTAATATTTTTTCATAAGGTTCATTTTTTATTTTTACTAATCTTGATTTGTATTATATTTTGTTGAATAAAATTTTATTTGTACATACTGCATTCATAAACAGAGAACACGTAAAAATTAGTATGTGCACAACTACGTCCACCTTAGAGAAAAAAAATTCCAAGTCAGTTTTTAAAAAGGTGCAGGAAAAACAATGAGTGCAAGACTGCGTTACATAATATATTTTAAATACCTATGCGAACGATGCGTATGTTGCATATATGTATGTAGTAGCACTAAGGAAGATTTACAGATTTACTAAATTCCATGTATTGGAGGGGTTATACTATATGATATATGACTAGGCCAAATTTACTAATCTTAAGGAGCTTGTTATTTAAATGTTTATTTGGATAGTTGCATTTTTAAATTACAAATATTAAAGTATTCGTACAAAACGTATAATCATGCAAAACATTTTTCATACATTAAATGCATCCAAAAATTGCACAAGTTAATGTTTTCACTTTATACACTATTATTACATAAATAAATATACACAAAATGTAACATGTACATATATTTTTCATACATAAAATGCATCCAAAAATTGCACAAGTTAATGTTTTCACTTTATACACTATTATTACATAAATAAATATACACAAAATGTAACATGTACATATTTTTATACTCCACCACCATCTTCCATTGATTCTAATTCGATGTTTGACCACGTCGGTGATTTTACATTTAAGAAAGAAAACTCGCAACAGGGACCACCGCACAAAGAATTGAATTCTTGGTGGAACATTACCAATCCTTTCTGTTCAAGTCTTGCGAATAAGTTAAAAATTTTAATCACGTTATCCGGTTGCCACAATGAAGCGTGTACTTCAACAAGCAACTGTTCAAAAGGAAGATTATCAGGAAAGTCGTGTAAAATTTTCCCTAAGCTGGAATACTCTGCAGACTCAACGTCCATCTTCAATATATTAATCCAACGAGAAAGATGTCCATTTTGTTTCATGATAGCTCTTAGTGTCCTAGTGTCACCATTATTACGCTCCCCAATTCCAACTGATGTAAAGTGAACCCGAGTGTCAGTAGAATTGAGAGGCACAGCCAATTTTCTTCACACTAGGATCGTAGGCATACACTTCACAAGTCTTTTCAGTTTCCAATATTTCAGCTTCAAAACTGGAATCACCGGCAACGCCAAATGAATAAATCAGACAAGATGAAGTTGAGTCGTTACCAACGTTTTTTGGTAAAAGTTGGAGCCCGCATGTCCATTTGCCTCCGTCACCGTCACCGCCCGCTCGGTTTAGCATTTGATTGGGGCATTTAACTTTTGGTTTGAAACCGCTCCAAATGAACTTTGCATACTCACTCCACTTATTTACAGGCGTTATCAGCGTTACATTAGCAGATAAATTTTTCTGGAATGTTCTTTTAGATATTACAGAAGCAGAATTTGTCGCACGAGATCCTATAAAAAACACTGATATGATCAAAGACATAGCCACTAAGGCTATGAAGTACAGGTGAAAGGATTTTTTTCCAGTCCAAGTTCCCGACGACATTTTGTCAAACTCAACAAGATTGACAAATTGTTTTCAATAAATTGACACGGCTGATTGACATGGATAATAGGACTACATATATATATACCTATGTTCAATATTTTTAAATGAAAATTATTATTCACACAAGAAGAGCAAGAAATTACGAAAACTTCAATTTACATTTTATTAAAATTTAAAGTCATACATGGGAAAAATATTCTAGCAAAAATATATTTTCGGAATTGTTAACATTTTCATAAGTGGGGTTTATTACCTTCGTCATCCCTCTCTCTTTAATTGTATGTTTTCGTTCATTTTATACTATGAAAAAAATTTCTCCATATATCCATGGCAACTATAAGCATGTCAGCAGAACGAGCACGATGTAATATCATGATACTTAAACATGTAAACGAGATTAGGCCAAATTCTATGGCATAGTAATTTCGCTCCGCTAGTCACATTGTGGCTACATATTTACTGATAATCTAGAAATGTTTTTTTTTGCTTTAAATACAATGATTCAGGTAAATAAAGCATAAAGACTTTTCGTGAGTTCATATAATTTTGCAGTTTTTGCCAGTAAAGCTTTGCGTGAGTAGAAAGCCCTCGATCCCCAAAGAAACTTTGTTTCTCTTCGTTTCTTAATGTGTCTCCAATCCATTTAATTCAACCTTGGCTAAATTGCTAACAAATAAAAGAACGACAAAAAATCAGCATAAATCTATGAATAGTTTCGAATTCGGTTTTGTAAAAGTACACAACTAAAATCAACATATTTTTTACGTTGTTCAAAACAGTTTTAGTTCGGTGCAATTGGTGCAACGTTCTTGTCTCAGGATGCCCCATTCATGATTTCGAATCAAGATCCGACATAATACAAACCATTGCCAACATTCTGTGTTAACATTAGGAACCGTAGAGGTTCTTAGTGGAATGTTACAACACCTGTCGGGTAATTTTGCTTCGGGGCATGTTAATTTTTCTGACGCCACTGGAGGTGCTAACGTGATTCGGAGACTTTGAGCTACAAATTGACACTAATTCGTACGATTGATGATTGGCATGACACCAAAAAATCTGCATTAATTTATACTTTGGCCAGTCCACCCTCGGTGGACTACGCAATCCAATCACCGCTGAAAACTCGGAAAACTTATTTCCTTAGAAATAGACTGGAAGAAAGCAAGATTATTTGTCATTTTTTTGTCCAATAAAAATATTCCTCAGTATATCTATGGAAACTATAAGCATATATAAAAATTTTGAGACCAAAATGAGATATAGGCCACAGCAGGTAATCGACACGTTCCACTTCCAAAGAGATTTTTGGATGCACTTCTTAAATTTTAACCCCTTTGAGAAAACTCTGATCGTCTTAATCTATCGATCGATTGACTGAATGGAGCTTCCATGAATCACTGAATGTGTATTACTTCAAACAGTCTTGATGATAATGAGGATATTCATGATATGAGTTTATGAAAATGACATTAAAACAGTATCCATCAGTATAAGTAAACTTGATCAAAACTGCAATGACAGGGTTTTATTATCATTATTAGTATTATTGGTAGCATTATACGGTGATGATCATAATCGTGTTGAAGTAAAATTTGATTTGTACATACACCATTCATAAAAAGAGAACACATAAAAATTAATAGCTGGCTAATTAAATAGCAATATATATTATAATATTTCTCAATCAAATGTTTTGACACTGACATCATACAAAACGGTACAGATTCAAAATAATATTCGCAAATACTCTGCTCTACACATACGGTTTAAAATTAAAATTGATAATTAATCTAGGTATTTAAAATACAAACGATATATAGCACTACCAACACATCAAGATTTATGGATTTACTACGTTTCATGTTCTGGAGAGACTATAGGACTAGGCCACTTACACTATTAAAATGCTGGTTATTTTATTTTTATAGTTTAATGCAGTTTAGATATTGTATTATTGATTATCATGAATTGTAATTTACCATCATACAAAACGTGGTTCATACAAAAATGCATCCAAAAAATTTCGGCACTCCCAAAAAGTCTTGTAGATGTTGGTTCATTCGGAGGAAAGGTCTGCTTACGAAAAATGCGTACTTGTGTAGGTTATATTATTAGTAGACAGGTATAATAATAATAATAATAATTGCTCTTTATAATAATAAGCAACTAATCAATCGTGCTCTAAACCTTTTTGAAATAAATCTGTGTACGTGCCCATAATCTTGATCTACAATTTTCGCCTGTTACAAGAACTTACTAAACACTAAACATAAAATAAAACATATTTATTAATAAGTATAATAATAGTCATCATATGCGTTTCTCTAAGCGAACATTATTTGTTTAAACATTAAAAATCTCAATCAATCTCATTCTTTTCAATCAATAAAAATAGTTTACGAATATCACAAAACACAGTCATCGTCAAAACAGTAAAACATTGTGTACCTGCCTTTAACATGTACTACCGTCATGTACATTATTTGTGGTACTGATACTATTAAACTTATATAATTATTAAGCTTACACTTGTTATGTACAAGTACAACATCTACAGTTAACGAGAAAATTAAGTTGTCAGCTACCTACCTAGTTTTTGTACGTTTTATATTATTATGTCAGATTTTACACGGAAGATTCTGAACCTAGAGATTTTATAAAAAAATTCGAGAAGAAAGCTGCATAACAATATTAATTATAATTGGCCCGTTTTTTGGTTTCATCTGTCGGCACTTGACAATTATAAGTATAGAACATTGAGCAGCCTTTATAATAATATATTGTTACTGGTCGCGGTTTGATCTTCACTGTTTATCTTTGGGAGCCACTTGTTCCTTCCCTGGGAGGACGTAGAACTCTTTGTGCTGCTGGGATTTCCGAACTGCGCGACCTATCGTACCATTGCTTTCTTGCAGCGTTCCACCACTGTTCCTACTAGATGACCTTTCTGTTGAAGCGGCATTATTATGACCATCTTGCGGCACAGGAGTGGTACTTGTGCCAGAGTTATCATTGAGTTTATCCTCATTTTCCATAGACCGCATCAACTCTTCTTTGTTTAGATAAGTACTGTGATGTAGAAGCTGCTTGTTATTTTGTGATTGTTTTGGTTTTGGAGGAATTGGTGGAGGCGTTGATGGCTGTCTCTTGGAAGGACTAAGCTCCGGACCGCCATCTCCTGATACTGCTCCTCCTCCCGCATTACCACCACCTCCTCCAGACGCCAGCGACGTTGTACTTGGCGTTTTTGATCCAAGCATTGCACCCATAATATTTTCATTCGGTTGTACAGCTTTCTTTGGCAAAACTGGAGGCGGCGGCGAAGAAGATGATGGGGCATTGCCGCTTCCACTACCAACAGGTTTTGGTGGAGGTTTGGGTGGGGGTGTAGGTGAAGTATTGTTTCGGTTATGAGCGTCTGCGCCAATTTCCCTCAGTCGACTAGGGGGCATTACTATGTAATCATTGGAAGCCACACTACTTCCTCCATCTGTGTTATGAGAGTGGACACGCTTCTTCTGTCTGCTTGGAATCAACGGTGGTTTTGTACTGTCCTCAACTGGCTGACTATAAACATCATCATATTCATCCTCTCCAAGCATGTAATGTGGTCTCATCAATTGACCATACTCATTGCTACAAACTGATGACCTGTTCGAGACACTTTTGCTGTTCTCCATCTTGACTCCTCCAACACTTCCATTCACTTTTGGCACAGGTGGTAACGGGCTGTTGATAATACTTTTGCTGCCAACCCTCCGGAACGATTCCCGAATCATCATCAAATTATTTCCACTCTCTGACCTTCTTAACGGATTGTTTGGAAGACTCTGACTGCCACTACCTCCACTATTTTGACTGTTTTGCTGATGATATGCGGCAAAAAATGCGGCCACATCTGTCTCCGTCTTTTGCACTTTACTTTTCATGTCTGCATGACATTCCAACAGTCTCTTATGTAATGGCTGCACTCCCGGTGGCACCAATCGCCCATGAATTTCCAAACCTTGTTGCAGTACTGTAACCTGCTCAGACAACAGTGTAACCAGTCGTGCTACATACAAGTGACTTGAGTCATTGTCATTCCGTTTGAGAAACTCTTCATTGAAAAATGCATCGGTGTATTTGGGTATTCCCCCCTGGACAGCAGCGTCCAACATTCCCTGAAGTTTCATACTCAACGGGTTAATACTTCGAATCTCGGCCTGCTTTAGCTCATCATTTTTGTAAGTTTCGATCAGCGATTGAAGTTGGCTATTGGCTTCCTCCATTTTCTCACAAGCAAACTCTATTGGACTCAACTCTTCGATATCCTTGTTCACAATTTCCAGCCATCGTAAAATGCTTGGCAGTTCTGTGTCTGTTTTCATGCTCGTCCGCTCAATCCACATGTATTTAAATTCATTGTTATCATCTGCCGGTGGGGGGCTGGAGTCCGTGGCGGTCAACTTTTGAATTCTTCTATCAAACTGAAATTGACTTACGTCGTTGACTCTGTAAAACGTCCGTATTTTCTCCGGGGCAGAACCCAATACCAAGTTCATTTTTGCTATTGGTTTCACACTGCATATTTGAATATACTGCCCATCACTTTGAAGAAGGCAAGGGTCCGGGGGACTGTTTTTCTGCAGCAGCTCAGCTTGGGGCCATTCAGCAACAATGCGACTGATAAACGTGGCCAATCTCTCGTATTCCAGTCCTCGGTACACAAACTCTTTATTTCGTACAAATGGAGGAAACCCTTTTCCCAAGTACGAAACTCGAAAATATTCTGGCTCGGTCCTGAATTGAACGAGAATATTGTCGTAAAAGGTGGCCTGCATTTGGAGAATCTTGCTCAGCTTGGTGTAATCGTATCTCCTTTCGTACTCGTTGGCCAGCTCCTTGCACAATTTGATTCCCTTCTCCCACATTTTCCCCTGATCAAAGTAGGAAAGTACTTGCAAATAAATAATTTCCTTGCGCTCCGCTTCTCTTTGCCGGGAATACTGCATCCCGTCCCAGGTTTCACACAGCATTCGTTCCCAGTCCCAGTTCAGGTGATCCCCAAGGAGGAGAAGGGTAAAGCCCGCTTCGGTGAAATTCTGGGCGTTTAAGTGTAGATCGTGAAGTTTGTACACGTATCGGAAATACTGATCAGTTCGATTTTCCTCCTTGTAATACTTGAGAAGATTGACGGTGCACTGCATTAGCTTGTCCCGGTTTTCATCCAAACTGCCCAAGTTGGCAATGTGACGGTAATCCAATAGGAGCTGAAGTAGGTGGCTGATTGACTCCACCGCTTTGGCACATATGGAACTCCAAACGTTGNCATATGGAACTCCAAACGTTGTCCACTTTATTTACAAGACCGTCACTGCCAACAGGACCTCCATTTTCTGACGCCAATCGATTCAAGTGAATGTCTTTAAACTGGCCTCGGTAAGAATCCTGATCTTCGTCGTCGTCACTGCCCCAACACTGTTTGCTGATGTCTGGAGAATTTATTAGAGAATCTAGCTTGTCAATTAGCTCCGACTCGGTATCTTTAAAGTTTCCATTTAGCCTGTACTCTGCCTTCATCATGTCGTAAAAGAAAACACTCAACGTTTGAGAGCGCAATCTCTGTTCTGGGATCATTGTAACTTCCAAAAAGGGGCCGATTAAACTCGGAATAAAATGTCTCATTTTCCGAGTCGCTGAGTTGAGCCCACATCTGAAGCATTTGCTGTCCCATTTCCAGTCTCATATCTCCATACTTTTCCAAAATCATTTCCCGCTTGCTCCCCCGAAACTTTTCCAGTTGGATACAAGGTTGACTTATAAAGGTGACTGCGAGATTAAAGTAGTGTGTCCACAGCTGGACATCAAACATGTTCAAAAAGTAGGTGACCAACGGCGAGCAAATTTGCTGCAGGGTAATAAGCATAACGTGATTGGTCAGCAATTTCATCACCGCCCAGTCACAGGGAAATACATCTTGCTTTATCAGATCTCGGAACAAAAGGAAAATTCTCAGCAACAAATCCCTCAGTGGCTTTCTTTCGTGAAATTCGTCCCACAGCCGGTTATAGTGGAAACTATCCATTTGTTCTAGCAATCCAACCAGACAAGTAACCAGATTTCCCACCACGGAACTCGTTCTTTCCAACACCAACACAGCTTGCACCAGCATTTCCAGTGTTGTGGTACATACAACTTCCACATCAGCGTGCGCATCTCGTGCATCCTCTTTGTTCAAACCGCGTATTCCATGTAAATAAATTAAGATGTCATTCAAAACCTCCGTACAGAGTTTTAGCTCTTCCCGGTGCTGAAGATGGTGTCGAATGTGCTTACAAATTACCGGGAGCAATTTGGTACGACACAGGGAGTTTTTGAACAAGGAACATTTCACCACACGATGAATTGCTTGCAATTTGGCAGGAGAAAGACGATGTCCTGCCGTGTCTTGTAGAGGGATCGAGTTGAAAATTTCGCAAATTAGATCGCAAACGTCGGAAATAGCCATTACTCTTAAGAGCTCTTCATACATGGAGTGCAAATTTTGAAGAAGTACTGACTGAGTTCCAACGACCATTGCGGAGCAGGAATCAGACATGGCGAATACATTGCAAAATGCCTTTATTAAAGTTTGTACGTCTCTGCGGAAGCTGTCTTCCAAATGACCCCCCGTAGCCCGAGCAAAGAGTCCCTGAGACTGGACAATAAACTTAAAAATGTATTCCAGAGAAAAGTAGCAGTTTTTGATGGTCTCATTAACCTCCTCGGTGACCCCTTCCTGAAGGAGGAATACGTTTGTGTAGTGTCTCAATGACTGGAGCAGTCCTTTGTAGACCAGGGCAGCAGCAAAGTGCTCCTCACAGTAGTTATTCAATACTGTTCTAAATGCAGCATAATTGGACTGTCTCAATAGCTGGAATACGTTGACCAGCAGGGTAAACACATCTCCAGAGTTGTCTGTACTGTTTCCCTCTTCGTCAGAGAATACGGTAAACAAAGCGTCCAGCACGTCAGGAAGAAACTTTCGAATGATTTCATCGGTGGCTTCCGTGCTCTGTATAAGGTTCTGCAATGAAGGCTTCAAGTTGGTGGTTTGCTTCCACTTTAACAAATTGACGAGGTCAATATTTTGGGTGAATTTCGTGGAAATGATAAGAGAGTTTAGGCTGACAGTATCTTTACTCATGCTAGAATTTGACAACAGTTTTGGCATGGAATTTTCATCACTCCACTTATAAATATGAATAGTGTGATCTCCATTGTTCATGGTGGTCCCGGAAGGATCCATTAAATTCAGCCAAGTTATCCCAAGCAGTTTCTTTTCAGCCTTTTCCTTGGCTGAACAGTGACGAAACAAGAGACGCAATCTGGACTTGGGAAATGACTCGATTGGGATGTTAAATTTGAGGGTTTCCATATATTTTGGAGAGTTTTGGTGATAGAAAATAAGAGACTTGTAGCAATTCCCGGAAAGGTCGGACAGGATTTCGTCCTCTTCATCGATTACTTGAACTTCAACCTCGACGTTACAGTTTTTGGTGCCACCCGTTTTGTTGGGTTTTTTCTCAATAAGATCCACATTGACTAGGGTTATATACACGTCGTTTCGTACCAGTCCAGGAGGAACAATGAGGCTGCTGGAATCAATCAAGCTGACTTTTTGACTGGTGGACACCCCACTGGTGAACGTAGCACTGCCACTCCAAAAAGCAGCCACAGAAAGAAGACAATTGACCGGGTTGATTTTGCTACTGAGGGCATTTTTGAAGTGGTTCGAGATAATCAGCTCGTGTATTTGCCAATAGTCCTTTTCGTCTGAAGTATACATTTTTACCATTTGCTCCCTCAAAGAACAACTGGTCAATGGCTCGTCATCCGTGATGTGTTCAATGTCCATTAGTTTCAGAACCCCACAAGCGTATGGTCTTCATACCATTTGCTCCCTCAGAGAACAACTGGTCAATGGCTCGTCATCCGTGATGTGTTCAATGTCCATTAGTTTCAGAACCCCACAAGCGTATGGTCTTCGAAATCTACGTTTAGTCAACTTCTTAGTAGAATTTTCCGTATAAAACATTCGTCCAATGCGGACAACGTGACAAACAAGAAATAAATCTTTGCGACTAGTCGGCCATTGTTGAAACACCATGGACCACTGAAGACGATCTTCGTTCATGTGAAAGTTGCTCTGCCCCAGAAGCCCGTGACTGATAGTATGCCGTTCAGAAATGAATCTTTGACCGTCGTACAAGCTCACAATGATTTCGCAGTCGTCCGTCATCCCGTAGCTGAAATCGCGCACGCTAAGGCATAAATTGTTATGCTGTTCCCGTTTATTTTTTGGGCGGGACATGGTATTGCTACCCCGAGCCACCTCAGCATTCTCCACTGATCGTGTGTGCAGTTTGAACAGCCGCCCGGCACCAATTTTTGTACCGGTGTCTATTTCAATACTGTTGTCGGGACGAAGGAGAAGCAAGCCATCACCGGAAGCCCATAA
The DNA here is from genome assembly GCA_027744295.1 of Callyntrura guangdongensis. Taxonomy (NCBI): domain Eukaryota; kingdom Metazoa; phylum Arthropoda; class Collembola; order Entomobryomorpha; family Paronellidae; genus Callyntrura; species Callyntrura guangdongensis. Next base: position 21,051 of record JAHZNB010001486.1, read on the forward strand.
TTGACTATTGGTATTACTACTGTTTCTGTTGCTGCCAGGAATACTTTCTGTCTCATTTTCAACCTCTTCTGGTTCGGGAAGAAGCCATGCCCAAGGAACCAAATCTAACCCCAGTTTTCGATTTCCCCAGTCCACCTTTGAGCAAATTTTCTTGGCCACTTCCCGATACTGGTCTTGAGTCAAGGACTGATTCAGAATTTGACGCCGACCCTCCATTAAATCGTCAATACCTCTTCGAATCACCTCGAATTGATATGAGTGCACATCAACGTACAACTTTTTCCACATTTCCCCCCATTCCCGACAAACTTCCGCAATTTTGTCCAAAAACTGTTGTCCCTCATGCTGCAGTCGTACCACATAGCTGGTAGGGAACAGGCCCTGCTGCTTGGAAGACATTTTCGTACCAAATGACCACCCCGCTGCCACTTCCTTGTCCCAGATGTCAATGACTACTTCCCCCAACTCCAAATCCAAAAAGGTCACTTCCGTTGCTGTTTTCAACTTTGAACCTTCAAACGGGTAAAGGACAGTACCCCGATTTACAACAGCGGCTCTTCCCTGATCATTTCCTTCCTTCTTGTTCAACTTCATCGTGTCCCCTTGCTGATGACTACTATTATTGGCTGTTAACGCCGCTAATTTACTGACTCCTGGAGGAGCCGTTGTTACAGACCCACTCATGGCCACTACTCCCCCCGTCGAGGGGTCTTGTTGTTTCCACAACATTTTCTCCACTATGACTTTTCATAACAACCCAACCGTACGCCTAAACGAAAATGACGATACAATATTTTGCTGCTACTGTAACTTCACGTGCATCATCAACAGCATCACTTATAAGAACCTCGTTGTTAGCTTGCCGTTTTCTGAGTCATCCGCATCATCATCATGGTGGCTCACCGTCGTGACCGCGACTCTTCATCCAGTTTTTTCCTCAGCTGCGCTGTTACCACCACCAATGCTGCTGCTCCTGTCTTCACCAGCCAGCTCCAATCCACCTCCGTACTTTACTCAAGAACACACAACCACTCTGTAAATATGTAAAAGACATTTTATGCTTAAGGTCACACTTTATACTTGATTAACTCCATATATATATTCATACAGACAGAGGTGATAATTACGACGGTGACTCATATATCTGCAGACACACTCTAGTTACTTCTCCAACCAACTTGCCTTGACTGTACCTTGTAAATTATGTAGCTGCAAAATTGCAAAACTGTTATCCAAATCGCTTCTTCACCCTCCACAAACTGCCCAAAACTCTGAAAACTTTTGCACTTCACAATTTCCACCCCTGAAAAAATCCGCTGTAAATTTTCGACAGGTTATTAATAATCAGATGATTTCGCACAAACGTAAATAGGAGCAGTAGTGGTAGTGCTAGTGGTGCAAGTGATCGCAATGGAAGGAGTTTTTTTCTTCTCCTATTACAATTGTCCTCCTCTTCATGATCACCACCAAACACCACCAGTGTAGGTGACTACTACATGAAACTACAACATACACGTTTACGTATATACATTCAAC
>JAHZNB010001487.1:0-13865 GCA_027744295.1 Callyntrura guangdongensis
ATGAAGAGTGTACCAGCCAGCACCAGAGGCAACGAATTTTTAAAAAATGATTACACAATAAATACTATAAACTACTTACTGTCTTGCCCTATACCCATATCACATCCCTGTTGTTCTCAATTTTTTTTAGCTTTGACATGTTTAGTGATGGATTACCGACGGTAACTTGACCAGTAATTATCATTACTTAACCTCATCAACAGATGTGAGCCTTCACATCACCGGAGAAAAAAAGGACTTATCGCAAACATTGTAGCAATATGTTAGGAGAGCGGGAGAGAAGAGAGAACTTGAGTTGCGTTTTCTGTGCACACAAAAACTTTAATGCATTTTCAGCACCTGTCATGTCATAATAAACATCTGACAAAAAATCGAGTGCTACCGATGACGACGACGATGATGATGGCAGCAGTAGTGGTGGGGTTGTGGTGTGGTTCCAAAAGCACTTTGCTACTCCCCGCTGGGTGTACAAATAACAAACTTTACAACTCAGGCATATTATACGTACACGTATTTAATTTTTTAACAATTATATTTTTTTCATTTGCACAATTATAAGGGGCGAGTAGGTTCTTCATGACATGATATGCATGACAGTTACATAGGGAAGCAGGGATATCTAGATTGTTGGTAAAAATAAGAGCGCGCAGGCATTTTAGTACATAAAATGGTCCAAGTCTTAGCCAATGAGTAGGTTAATTAGTTACAGTAATTATTATTATATTTTTTCCTTCTTTTTTAATATAACATAGTTGATTGGGCACGCTTTATGTTTAAAAGACACCCCTTTATTTGCTCTTGTTACTTTCCTGGAAAAAAGTGTAAAATTGCGAAATTAACCAAACGCGAGAGACGATCCCTCCTCATCATTGCCAATATTTTCGTTGAATTTTTTCTGCGCATTCAAAAGTCGAAAATGTCAAGTTACTTCCTGTTTTGTTTAGATCGGGGAAGTTTTTGTTGCAAAAATAATAAATAATTGTGCAACTTACTGAACTGAAAAATAGTACCACCACCACCACCACGAGATGCAAGTTTTTTTCACGCGTGAAGCTTTTTCTCTCTATAAAACATGCTACATAACAACATGATATACTTTTTTTCCTTGTATTTAGCCGCCTTTTTGAGAAAAACTGAAAATTTCTCCCACTTTTTTCTCTCTAATCGGTATTATTATGTGGCTCCACAGATCTTTTTTCTTTTAGTTATTCCCACACACGGTAAAGTATACGTCTGCTCGCGTATGGAATGGACAGACTCGATATAAAAGGCAAAATAACAACATCATATACATATACCTGCCATATCTACTACAACTTAACTACACCGTGCGGATGTGTCGAACATATAGTTGATGTACTTTTTTAGGTAAAAGGTATATAAATGCAGTTGCATGAACGAGCGTCATCATCATCATCATTCTCATCACCACCAGTCAGTCAGTCAAGCAAGTGCGTATGCCTTTAATAATATTTTATACTCGAAAGGCGAGCAAAACTCCCACCTTTCGTGTCTTTTTCAACTTGGAACACAGCAGCTTAAACACAATCGCGTTTTTCTTCTTGACTGCCTTTTCTGTAGTATAATAACCATATATACTCTTTGGTTTTATCTAAAACAAAAAAACATCGTGTTAATTCTTCCGTAAAAACACCGAATGTTGTCTTTTCCACTTAAAAAATACTTCATCAAAAACCAACTTTGTTTTCCTTTAAAAAATACACAAAACAAAGAAGCATCTTTTGTAATAATAATTAGCCCTTCAAAACAAACGTGGCTACTTTCCCTGAAAAAAAAATGACAAAACTCCTTGAAAATCCGGTAGTAGCTGGCCAGGTAATTTATCTGTTACGCTGCGTGCTTGCCTTCTGAACTGGGTGAAATTAGCAATTTTTTCTGCAATTCATACATACATACTTAATTATTTATTTAATAAATAAGTACAACAGCCTATTTTGCAGTTTTTTAAATTTTTTATAAGAAAGCAATACACAAAATGAAAGAATGGACGGGATAAGAATTTATTTAGAGAGTTTTATATCAATTAACTCTCCTCCTATTATTACCCTCCATACTAAACAGACTCTTCTCATTCTGGTCAATTATTATTGCAGTTTCCCCAGAGTCGTCGTCGTGTGTTTTAACGTGTAACTAGTAATAATAATATTCCCGCGTCTGCGAAAAATAAATAGGAACATTTCAGGTCATCCTTTTTTTCAACTTTGGTGATGATGATGATGATGTGGTGAAACACCTTTCCAGATTGCAGATTGCAGCAGCAGTGGTGGTAGTAGGGATTCCTTCCTAATAGGTAACTAGAAAGTAGGGATTACAGCATACCCGTATTATTATGCACTACTAAACCACACGACGACCAAGACGACGTCTTTTTATATGATGATGATGATGTGTTATACATCTTCTCTCTCTCTCGTATTTGAAACAGGCCGAACTTTTTATTCTGGGTTGTTGCTGCTCTGCTGCTACAAGAATATATACAACAGCTACTGATGCTGCTGCTGCTAGTTTTCCTAGTGTACTTGAGCTATGGCGTGAGAAGGCGCCAGAAATTGTGTCTCCACCAAATTATAGTTCTTGCACATGGAGGAGTCGGTGCGTGCTTCGAATGAATGTCTTTTCCACTGACTTCTCCTTTTCTACTTCTCTCTCTCTCTCTCTCTCTCGTTTATAATCCGTCTTTACTTAATTCAACCAAGGTATATAAGAAGTTGAAGAAATAAATAAAAAAACACGAAGAGAGAAAAGAATTCTTCTTTCCCAGAGAGTGCTCTCCGCTGCGGCTGTATAACATGTTAATACTGAGATACCAAGTTACCGAGAGTACACGCCTAGATATTAAATATATAATATTTTCATACCGAGAAGGTATTGGCGTGTAAAATTGTATGGTGGGATGCAATATGCATGCATAATCAAATGTGTTTGTCTGTCAAAAATTCAAAAGAAAGAAATGGACACGTCTACGTCGTCTACTGCACTACACATTCTTCTCTCAGCTCTCTCTCTCTCTCTCTCTGTTCTGCACTACAAAGAACTTTTTTGCGTATTTTTGATCCGGGGAAGAAAAAGAAATAGATTGCAAAGGAGACAATGGTTTCATTACGTGTCTTTGCATTTTAGAAAGGTACACATTTTTTAGGGCTGTCAAAATGGAGATTAATTTCGGTGCTTTCTTTATTGTGATATCAAATCTCTTTTAAAGCTGCTGTCTAAAATAAATGGGTACTAGTATGTTATGCTGTGCAAGCTGGTCAAAATGTGTAGCTCTCGGCTTTTTGGCGAATTAAGAAATAAAAGAGAGACGCGAGCTTGTGTACCCGAAGCCATTTTAAATGTTTAAAAAAGTTATTTATTTTAAAGTAGTTTAAATCAATTAGCTAAACTTAAACGTCCTTAAAATTTACTTGTCTTTTGTGATTAGCCACAAGAATGCTAGATCACTGATGGAAAAATAAATACGGTCTCGGTAGTAAATTTATAAATAGTGAATCGGAATTTGAAAATAGTTAATAACTTCAACGTTTTCTGAAGGTCAGAATCTAAAGGTTCCCTATCAATCTTGCAATGTTAACAAATTTTAATTCTGAAAATCTATTCAAGCCATTGCATCAACCTCTACAATTTATTTTCGTAAATATTTTTTAGATAATCCCTATCAATCTTGCAATGTTAACAAATTTTAATTCTGAAAATCTATTCAAGCCATTGCATCAACCTCTACAATTTATTTTCGTAAATATTTTTTAGATTGTCACACATTATTGTCTAAAAGCATGAATTGTAATTCGGAATTTGAATGAAATGTCTGCCTCGCTGCTCTGTTATGTTATGTCCAGCCAAATAAAAAATTCTGTCTGTGTGGATTCCTAACAAAAAGGATTTTTAGAAAGAATTCCACTTTTTTAAACAATGAAACACCAGCTTTTCGTTGTCTTCTTAGTCTTCTATAATAATAATAACCCTGTTTTAGAAAGAGAGAGAGAGAAAAAAATCTTTACCAAAAACGACGAAGTAAGAGTAAAAAGGATGCTTTATATAACTATTGTTACTTACTTATATGTCATGTTGCTGTACTACATCTTGGTATTTCATTCTAAAAAATCCTTCGTCGTTCTCTCAAGAAAATTGTTTCACCGTTTCGTTGTTCCTCGACTCGTCGAACCATTACCATAATACCATCTCCTCCTCCTACAACAACACCAAGCGTGGAACACACCAAGCGCGTCTTTTTTTCTCCTTTCCACAAGAGGGGAAGATAGACAGAAAAAAACATGAAGGAAAAGTCGATAAAAACTGTTTTATTGCACTTCCTCCATGTGTTTTTAAAAGGCTAAGTGCCTATCACGTAATCGCTTTTCGTCATGAATAGCATCAAGCATCATCATCGTCCCCATTTTATTCTCTCCACCACCACCACCAATGCTTTCAAGCAACTTGTTCGAAGGCAGAGCGGAGAGAGCGAGAGAGAAATATCAAGCTGTGAGCCTTAAGCGAGGTGATACAACGTTTTCTGTGTGTCTACGCGCATTTTACATTCAGGACGACAAAAGAAGTCAACAAAAATGAACAATGCGAGCGAACAAGTAGAACGATACCTTTTATATTAACAGTTTCTCACCAATTTTCACTAGAGAAATTCCCTATTGAATACACACTCTGCAAAGTTCTTGACGAAAAAAAATTCTGTATCGCTCTGTCGTCGTCGTCAGATTCAGTCAGATAGTGAAAAGACATAAAACTTGCGTAAGTAATTGTGTTTCACGTTTTTATGTTCCTCCCTTCTTGTACAACGTATTCTTGTACTCTCTCTCTATGTGTGTACAGTCAATAATTACATGAGCTACTTACTCAACATTTTTTTAGAATAGTAATTCCAATCCATCCATTTCATCTCCTCACATAAATATAATCATCATCGCCCTCACCACCACTACTGCTACTGATGCTGTCAATGCTCTCTATTTTCTTTTTTTCTGCTTCCATACATTCGAAAAATTGCGTACAAGTAAAATAAAAAGAAGGTTCAAGCTAAATTTTTAGAGCAGGTTTGAGAGTTAGAAATAATTCAAGAGGAATTACTCAAGTGCCAATACACCACCATTGTAACTTTCCGTCTCTTTCTCCCTCTTGCACAGTTTAGCATGTTCGTTTAAATAGAGTGAGAGATTTTTTTTCTCTCTAACCCGCGTACATTATGTCGAATCGAAGAAGAAAACCATTTTCTTTCTTGTTCGCTTTTCTATTTTTTTCTGCATTAAACTCCTTTTCTCTCTCTCTCTTGAGTACACTAAAGTGCTTGTTTTCCATGCTTTAATGCATTTTAAAAGTGATTTTTAGTTTTGCCTTGTGATTATTATTTATTTTTTATCTCTCTCTCTCTCCTCTACATATATGCCCATGTTTAGTCGCTGTTGAAAAAAATCTCTTTTCCATCATCATCCCCCATAACCACTATAGTTCCAAATTAAAGACTTCCTCTTCCTTTCCACCCATCAGTACAAAAAGAGTACAGCAATAACCCCACAAATAATAGTCCTGAGCGCATCGCATTTTTTTCTCTTCTTCTTATCAATAAAAAGCACCTTGAGAACTTAAACAAGAGCAAAATTATTGTTAAATTGCGATTTGCTCATGTGATGATTTACCATTTTACTGCTTTCCTTGTAATAATAACTATAATAGGCGATAGGAAGCTTTAAAAAAAAGTACACACAAGTGATGTGCGCGCAGGCAGGATGATGATTATAATGTGATCTATGAAACCTGAACCCATAGTCACTCCACAAGGATTTTTATAGTTGTTTGTTTACTATCCCTAAATATATATCTCTATCTATCTCTCTGCTCACCATCATCACTTGAATCGTTGAATCTCTTGTATAAAAAAACTATAAAAAAATGGAGAGTTGAGTGTACGGTTGGTTGGTCGGTTCTTACAACTTTAGTTTCCTCCCAAATCCTCTTTTTACGTAAATCTTGAGGATGCTGTTCTCTCTGTAGAGTTTACATTCGAGGAATTTTGGTGAAATACTGGGAAAATCCGTGGAAGAATCCGTGCATGAGTGAGAGAGAGAGAGAGGATCCGCGTGTTGAGTGTGTGTCTGCTATAAAACTCACACTGGACGCTAACACGCAAATATTCCCAGAAAAAAGGCGCCACTCGAACAGTAGAGTCTCGAATTATAAATGTCTGGCATGCACTATGCACTTGTATTAGACTACAATAAAAAACGTACATTTTCTCAACTTGAACGTGATTTTTTGACGTGACCCGTATATAATAGTGTGGAGCATTTTATCCTCTTCAGAAAAAAATATTTCAGTTTTCATAATTTATTCCTCATTAAATTAGACTTGACCATGTCTATCAATGTCAATAGCAAAAACACCTTTCATGATGTACCTCCTCAGAAAAAAAAAATATTTCCCATCTAGTCAAGCTACCATAGTTAAATTACGTGTTATATCTCGCGTACTACAAGAATTATCCTTGTATGCGCGCCACAATAAAAGCTTTTGTGGCGTTTGATGTATTAATTTAAATTTAAATGTGCTTTCAAACATGTAGATTACATCATCAACACATCTCTAACATCAAATCACCAACTGCCATCAAAAAGCCACCCAAGCTAACACAAAACTATCTCATCAAGATGATCACATCATCATCATCATCTAAAAAATATTCAAGATGAGACTGTTGCGGTGATGGCGATGGTACTGTTATGCAGTGCAGCGTATTAAACAAAAATTTAAAGCCGGCCCAGGTAAAAGCGCATGTCGCCAGATGATTACAAGCTTCCACACTACTCTAGACGGACAATCCCTCCTTCAATTTCTGTTTTTTTTGTGCTGCTGCTGTTTTGACACAAACAAAGCATGAAAAACTATGTGAAATGCCGTTTTGTCAGCTTAATAATCCCTACAAAACTCCCCAGATAGTTAAAAGGTATATGCATATTATAGGACGACAAAGTACTATTATTAACCCTATTTAACACGGGGACATGTTATACGACATCAAAAATGTCATTATCATAATTTTTTTTTAAAAAAAACTGGGATGGAGCCCAGTGGAGAGTGGGCAGAGATGATGAAACTGCCGGGGAAAACAAACATCTTTTACTTTCCCAAACAAGGTATAAGCCTGTCCATCCTTTTTGTATAGACTCTTCACAGCTGGAAAGTGGGTGACATATCTTCGGTAATACTAATACTGTCAGACAAAAATAATCCCGTACATTTACGTGGCGTGGTTACAGCGCCATCTGGTTTAAAGTGACCACACTTTGGGTAGCTTATTATGCTCCGTTTAAAATATGGGGACTGCCCTCTTTCAGGTGTGATTTACCTGTAGCTATTTTGTACACACAAGTTTACTTCCACTGTCAGTTTTTCTGCTGAAAAAACAATGTCTCTCCTGCCATTCCCTTTTACGACATCATCTCTCTCCCCATTCCATCCTACTAATGAACAACCCGCCACTTTGTTTCAACCAAACGTACAAAAAAAATATTTACACACACGAGATGTTTGCTGTCATCAAGAAGAGCATCTCACATGAAATGTAATAAAAATATGATATGACATGCTTATAGTTTATGAATGTGTTGTTCTCCTCGGCCGACTACCTATGTACCAATCCACATATATCTCTCTATCTCATCATTTTTGGTTCTACTGACAGACTCCGCATATGTCTTTCTCTCTGCAACACTGCTCTGCTGTGAAAACCCGAGTACGCTGTGTCGGTCGCAGTAGTCAACCATCCATAAGTCTCCCTCGTTCTAATTGCTGTTTTATATTTTTTGTCAAAATATGTGCATTCTATAATTTATATATACTCCGCTGCTGTTTCCTCCACCATAACACCACCACTCTTTCTCTCCGTCTTGATGCGCCACTAACGACGACACTGACTTTGTATAAGATATATACACACTGCCTATAACCGTCACTGTGTTGATATTGTACATTTTGTTGTTGCAATACCATTAACTAAACAAGACAAGTAAAGTAGCCGTGTTATTATGGTGGAAGAAGACGATGATGATGATGATCCGACTACATGGGAATTAGCCGTAATGATCACTATTTATTATCCTGATGATGATAATCATTATGATTATGATGAATTCTTTCTCTTGGATGTGCACATATCAGCATTAACTACACAAGTGTGTGGTGGTGTATGCTTTTGTGGGTAGATATACATCCACACATGTAGTCTTGATAAAACATATACGCAACGCTACTGGCGCGCAGAACAACCAACTCTCAAGTAAAGGCTCCTGTTCGGAATTTTCTGTTTCTTTCCTTGTAGAAAAAAAATGTGTGTGAATGTACGCATCCATATACACAACAAGTTNGAATGTACGCATCCATATACACAACAAGTTTGTACATGCGAATATGGAGTGATCCTTGTACGAAAAAAATACTCACATTTTGTGTCTGATTCCGGTAAGACGTTGCGTATTACAGAGTCGTTGTAATAAGAATACAACAAAAAATCTACATTATTAGTCTACAAGTTTGGCATCCCACGACATGCAACTTTGCTACGGCCAAAATAGTAGAGAGAAGCCACAAGGCAGACACCTAGACATCATCATTATCATTTTGCCTTTTTATTTAAAAGTAGTTGGTATAAAGGTGACGCAAAGCAGCCGTGATGGTGGTGGTGAGACGATAATGGTAAAAAAAATGAACATTCATTATTGTAGCATTACGGGTAAAAGAGTTTCTTGTTACGAAAATGAAACTAAATATTTTAGCGCTATATGGATGTAAATTACTACTTTGGTAGGAAACACATACTCATATTTAAGACGTGAGCATGTGAGGGTTTCGTCATATTGCCGACATGATATGATATCTGATGCGATAATGATGTTGTTGGCGCTGATGATATTATAATCAGCTACCTAGATAGTTTGCCTTACTTCTTTCACCAAGAGTGCGCGCATCATTGTCATTGTGTTGTGCTTTCTACAATTGTGGTAAATGGCCAGGACCTTTTGGGAATCATGTAGTCTGCTGGTGTCTAATATATTAGCTGTCCATACAGTTCCTATCTATCGTAATTGCATAAAAAATGGCATCACAACGCGCGTAGCCAGGAAAAAATTTGGGGGAAGGCGCAACATAAAAATTTTAAGGAGGGGTAGGAGTTGATGCAAAAATTTGTTGCCATGTTTATCCAAAAATTGTCGTTTGGGGGCACGTGTCCCCGGTTCCCGCTTGTCTCCGCCAATACTTCATTATGTACACGTGGAATAGCCTGCCGATATGAACATTTATTCATGAATACTTTTGGTGTTGAATAAATTATTTCGGTACATTAACAAATCGCTGTTAACGCTCGAAAACAGCCAAAAAGACAGTGAATTATCAGTCCAGAGGAGAAATGTCCTCAGGAAAGGAGAGAAAAATATAATATGACAGTATTATGGTTTTTTTGTCTCTGGTTTGCCCACAATAAAGAGGAGACCGTGGGGAGAATAATTTTTCGTGGGAACAAGTGAACAAGGGTGCGCGCAGAGAGTAGAACAATACATCACACAGCAAATTGAATGCATTATTTATTTACATCGTCGACAGTAGGGGTATTGGATAGAGAGTGCTATATATATTCCCTATTATCAGATGAGTATCAGATGACTGATAATAGTAATATAGATTGACTGAACAAGCAACGGGACAAAGTAGTCAGTAGTCACCCCCCATCACCGTCACACATTGACTTGGAGATGGCGGTGTGCGATAAAAGGACAAGAAGCATTAAAAAAACGAACCGATGTGAATGAAAAAATTAAGAAAGTACTGTGACGAGAGAGACCTGCACTACTACTCGTCATATATTTTTTTATGTGGGTATTTTTATTATAATCTTATCAAATGTAGATACACGTCTATAATATCTTTATATGCAGAGCCCCATCAACTTTGCTTTGCTCAATGAAGATGATGATAAATGAAGACCACCTGTTGAGACAAGGGCTACCGCATGTGTGTGTGTATGCAAACCCATTTAACAATGTTGTAAAGTTGTAATGCCCAAGAAAGTACAAAAGATGCACAACCCACAATCATCCTCGTATCCTTCTACAGAGAGATAAAACCCCCGCCACAAAACAACGCCGCTGATAAAAAATATTACTGTTTTGTGCCTTACTTTCCTTCGGAAATCTCTCTCTCTTGCATATACACAATGATGAACTACATGTTACGCAAAAGGAAAGGATGCTGCTGTTGAATGAATTTTTCTCCCTTTTGAGAATCCAAAGGCACGGTAAAAAAAAAGTCTCTTCCTTTTTGTTCTCCCAATGCGATTTATCATCATGTTGCATATATATATTCTCTCTCATTCTTGTTTCTTTTCCTCTCCGACTTTTCCCAGGTTTACATAGCTCAAGGAAACTTGACATAATGTGTGCTTACTTCATTATTATTATTATTATTATTATTATTATTATCCTCACATTTTTTCATTCATTCATTGTATCCGTATTGATGATACTTATGTGATGCTTATGAAAGCAGTGGCCGAATATATCTTGCTGAAACATTAATTTAAAAACAGAAGAAATCCTGAGAATGGCGTTTTGTCACACTTGTCTCCCTGCTTGTGTTTTAGCGTACCCCGCACCACCACCACCACCACCGCCGCATATTCTACTCAAAACTTAAGAGCGTATAAAACGATAAACCTATGATCACGCCTGAATTATCTTATTCAAACAATGAGCCTAAAAAAGTGACGTGCCCAGTGATAAAATATACACAGTGGGAAAGATAAATACCCAGTGGCTCTGAGAATGAGAGGAAGTGTTGGTCGTGCAAGTTTATTTTTGGCACACACACACAGGCGGATCACATGTAGTAGAAACGAGAGAATGTTTTCACACATCCCCACGAATTGGTTGTATGAATGAACAAGGATGATGTAGCGGACATTTACTAAAGTGCACAATCCAAAAGTGGCATGGTCTATATGGTGGTGTAAGCATAAATAATACAAAAGATTACGTACTCTGCCTGCCTGCCTGCGCCCAACAAAATGACAATCCTCGTCGCGTCCCTCGTATAAACATGTTCCCATTCTCCCTGCCAGATTTACTAGGATAATTTTATATACAGCTTTGGGGAGACTGTGTACTGATGTGCTTCTGCTGAATAATTTTCAATACCCTTTTCATCATGATTACCTCCATTTTTTCACTTGAGTCGCGTAGTCATTCGTTCATTCATGCAGATATTTTTTGTGTGCGTGTATTCAGGTAGAGAGAGAGATGTGTGGCTTGATTTTCTCACTTGTGTTGTGTCTGTGTGTGTGGATGTGTTGGAGTTTCCTTCACACAGCAAGAATAGGATTTTTGGGACAATAAGTCTGAACATTGAATACGATAGGATTAAGCAAGGATGTCATCTCTGTCGTTGTCGTCGTCTCATTTGCAGAGAGATACATAATGCATATATATCGACCGTACCATCATCCCAGCGTGCTACGTATTGACTTTGCAACAACCACCACCACCACCACTGCTTGACAATTGTGCTTATCTTCCTCTCTCTCTCTTACCAGGAACTGTACGAACAATATGTACCAAAGTTGTGTGGGCAATACTTTTTTGGGGATGTCATCCACGAAATAAGCCGCGTGTTCGGAATCATCATTTGCCATCTTATTGTAGGCGCCAACTCAACCGGAAGAAATCTCAAAATCCCCTTCTCGGTCTCGTTTTACATGTAACTTTGTACTTATGCCTGCCTATCGACATGTATTTCATGTTCTCATATTTTCCTGCCAACAACACTACGTGGAATTTACTACGTATACACTGCTGCTTTTGCAAAAGTTACTTTTCCGCTAGCCTTGTCATCGTCATCAGTATTATCAAGTATGAATATTCTCAGGACTTGATGTTGATGTGATATTATTGTTTAACAAACCTCGGGAATCGCGTGTGTGTACAAGGTTCTGTGAACGAGCGTGAATAGCTGATCAGAGAGAGCGAGAGAGAGCGAGAGAGGAGGGGAGACGGAAAGAAAGGAAAAGAAAAGTAAAAAAAGAACACAAGAGCTACTTTTGGTTTGTTAGTGAGGTTGCCACTTGTCATGTCATATTATTACACACACAGAGAGAGAGAAACATACGTAATATTTCCCTTCTTCTCTCAGAGAAGATGAGAAGAGTCACACAAAAAAGCCGTGGGAGTGTTGATGTTGATGTGCTGAAAGCTGAGAGAGTCGCGAGTTGTGTCGTCCTCGTGTTACCTTACGTTTACACAGTTGGTGGCATTTTGTGACATGCTCTAAGGCGAATAAAAAAATACGTACATAAATATCTGTTTGAATCCCGTGTGCACATTTGACTGGCTGCCAATAAGAAAAAAAGAGTTCTTTTTGAATTATTCGAGCATGAATCTCTGAAAAAAATCGTGACATCAAAAAAGAGAAAATTTGGATTACACAGAGAGAAAGGGAGAGAGAGGGAGTAAAACATAAATATAAGTAACAAGCTTTGCAGATCTTTTTTGAAAAAAATAAGATATTTTTACAGGATAAACATAGACTGCGGAACAGTGGGGATGGGGGAGGCGAATTTCCCTCTGGACCGATAACATTACAGGATAGGATTATCCACTGTTTATACCCTCTATGCGGAGTCACTGATGATATGGATGATATATTCAGTTTTTAATGCTACAAAAACATCTCGATTTTATTAGAGTTGGAGGGTGAAAAGCAACAGTCTTTTAGGTTGTGGTTGTATTATGAGTCCAATTATTGCTTTGTTTCCAATGTGTTTGGGTCGTCTTTAGACCAAATGGAACTACTAAACCGCTAGTAAAGATTTCCATTGAGATTGAAGCAATTAAAATTATTAGGGTAATTAGTAAATGGAGCTTGTATATGAATGATTACTACATTTCTGCATATATTTCTCCTTTACCCTACCCTACAACATGCTTAATGTGCCTAACTACACACAAGTGCATGTGGTAATTGTAAAACAGCAATAATTTCTCTTGTCGAATAAGAGGAAAAAAAGAGAGTAGGTAGTATTATAGGTTTGCTTTTCATTTTATTATACCTGCAATTCACGGTGAAGAAAATGGAAGGAAATTAGTTACCGTCGGTACTATTATTGCCCCCATCACATCACCATGAATGAATATTATTATGGCTGGCTACACAGAAAAAATGTGGCGGAGGACTTTCATTAAGTTTACATTTCAGTCACCTATGCTGTTGTTGTTGGTATTAGAGCTGCCTATATAACTTACCTTCTGGTTTCTTTTAAAATGTCTTTAATTAACTGCTTACGTATACGAAATAATGTGAGGGTTATAGTTTCCAATGCGGATAATTTGTTACGTTTCATCTCTGTCACAAAACTCTGTACGCAATTCTATGTAAATATTAGCTCTGTTTTATTAGACAGTCCCTTTTGTCGGCATATTGCTGAGTTCCTGCTACTGAAACTGGCAAAGTGGTAATGTTTTTGTTAGTAAAACGTTATGTATAATTTTAAAGTCGTATTACTTTTTATGGTTATTGTAAGTTAACTTAGAAATAGATTGCACATGTCACATATGTAACTGCTTGTATTTATCAGAAAACAAACAAAAATTTTCGAAATGCGTATTTTTAATTTTAGTTAAAGTGTAACTTACAAGTAAAAGTACTGAAACGGATGTTGGATCACTTTTTAATGTCATAAAAACAACAATTAGAACCTTTTAAGATTTTGTTATTTTCATTGTAAAATGAGTAATTTTTTTATTAACTACTGAAAAAGTATTCAGTAGTTAATGAGATTGTCTTCCTGTCTGTCT
>JAHZNB010001488.1:0-15005 GCA_027744295.1 Callyntrura guangdongensis
CGATGATGTGGTAGTGCAATAACGAACATAACAGAAAAATAAAAACATTCTATTTCCCATTTATTCTTATTCCTCTCAGGCTCTCTGCTTGTCTGCTTGTGCTTCCCTTTTCGTTCTGTGAACAGCAACAGCGGAGTAAAGTGAAGATTTTAAAGGCCAGAAAATGACGATGATGGGGATGATGGTGATGCCACGAGACACATAGTCATAAAGGTTCTCAGCTAAGAAGTTGCCGAGATGAGCTTTTAAAATAAAATCCCCGCCTCTAAATGACTATGAAATGGAGCAATTTCCCATTTTAAAGTCAATTTCTTCCACGCTAAATTGTCAACTTGATGTGATGTGGTGGAATGCTCATGAGAGAAAAAAAGGCCAGGCTGCCGCGCGCGGCTGCTGTTGTGTTGAGGATGATTAGGATGACGCTCTCTCTCTCTATTGATGTTACTTTGCTGCTTTTTTCTACACACAGCGTAAAAAAGAGGCGTTTGCAATATCATATCAGTTTGAAAGTATGTCTTGAGACGACGAGAGAAAAAAAACGAAGAGGAAGAAGACATACAATCAGAATGATGCGTGGTTGTACAAAAATAGTTTTTAACGAACCAGCAACAATTTATTTAAGTATTATTTCGGCGTTTATTTTTTTGCCCGGTTGTCTATAGGTAATTTTTTGTTGGAGTGACGCTTTTAAAGTTACAAAAGGTATGCGTAAAATGCAAAAGTGGAAGTGGGTATGGTTAAAGCATTTATTTATGTGCGCACACACACATTATATGTGTATATATATTACGTAGAAGAAAAAAATGCACAAGATGCAGTTTATTGTTACTATTATTATTATTATATTCGGGTTATGGAATAGAGAGTGAGAGAGAGTGAACAAACCTGTTTGGAGAAAACGGCAATATCTTCGTTAAAAGATTCGGATGAGCAAACATCACCGCCTGCAACGCCTGGCTCCCTTGGTGTGCATGTGGCTAGCTCACATTTTTCAAAAATGAGGGCCAACAATGGGAACAATGGATGTCTGCAAAATAGAAAAAAATGTATAAACATATTTGGTATAGTATACATCTGACATACATATTATAATAAAAGGAGAGAAAAAATTTATTTCAAAATTTGATTTCGGATGATAGTAATGTATTTTAGTGCCTTAAATTGATGAGATTGGGAGGCGAAAAAAAGTGATTGTAAAGCCGAGAGAGAGAGAGGAGAGGCCATTAGAATAAGTGGCAAAATGCCAAGTTAATGAAGAATCCAATGTGGCTTAAAATAAAGTTCATTTTGTCGAGGCGTTATAAGCGCACAGATAGTGTGTGTGTGTGTAAGTGTGGCTGTATGTATGACATGTTTTAGTAGACCAAACGGAATATGATGTGAAGAGAGGAGGAGGATTGTAAGGGGACACGTCGTGTGGTAACTGTATTTTTTAAAATCCTGGTAGTAAATAGATACATACTCGCATTTATACCCCGTTGCAATGTGTTTAGTTAGTGGACGCTGTAGATGCAACCAACAAAACATTTATTTCCCTCCTGATATATGACACTTTTCCCTATTATTACGTAGTTATCTGGAACGTTTGTGTTTAGGTGGAGAGTGGAGAGGGAATGCTCTTTTGTGGAGTCTCTCCACAACGGCGTGAAATGGTCGTCGCACACTACCCACAAAAATGCATTAACAAAATGCTGCTCGAGCTTGATGAGATGTGGATGAAAGAAATGGAGAGTTTTTTTGGTGTGTGTGAAAACAGGGGTAGAAAACATCAGGGAAAAAGATGCGAGCAAAGGGAAGCGGAGATGATTTTATTCTCACAGGGTCTCCTTCACGTGTATTTCTTGGGTGAAATAAGCCTATTAATACTAACAGTAAGCTTTATTTATTATTTTTGAGACGTATTATAAAGTTAATATAGTTTGCAGCAAAAAATGATTTCACAAGAATCATTAACAGAATATTCATAAATTCAAAAGTAAAAATAAATTTTACAACGCTTTACCAGATCAATTTATGAATCAAATTATTTCCCCTAATAAAAAATCTTGCGATAATCTAACTTTGCACCGCTGGCACCTTGACTAGGTCATTCCTCCATCTCGGCATTACATATTTCATTACTGCCCTGCCCCCTTCATGAATACAATGCAATCCCAGAAAATATTCATAATATACACATCCCTAAAAAAACTCTCACTGAATCGATTAATATTTATCATCATCATCCTCCGTAGGAAAAAGAGGAGGAGGACATTAATAGGTACCCATCTTGCAAAAATAAACGCAGACACACGTGTTGAATGAATGCATTGCACATACATTTTTTGCACATTACCAGTCACATAGGCATTTGCTGTTTATCAATATTCAAGTACAAAAAAGCAAAATTGCATACTACCAGAAAAAAACGTTATACAAAGTTATGCGTGCGTTTATACACAATACACAATCCTCCAACAGCAACTCCACACAGCCACTTATCTCTCTCTGGATATCTTTCAGACAGTCAGGGAAGAGACCGAGCAGAGAGAGAGCAAAAGTATATAAAAAAGACAATCAATGCTATTACATTTACATATTTTACAACTACATGAACAACAAGGCAACAACATTGACATAAACTGTGTACTCACTACTCGTACGTACGTACGTACAATTTTTATAGATTACATTTTATCGTAACTAGTAACTAGACACATACATTTTCTAAGTACGCCATTTCATACGACATTTTTTTTTTACCGTCAATGCACTCTCTTATACACACTACATGTATGTTCGTGTACATCTATTTCGTCTCCCGCACCACCACCACCAAGCCCAGGAAAAGGTAAAAAAATCTATTTACCTCTGTACCTATGTATGGTATACCTATTATAAACTTTAATAAAAAGTAAAGCAGCTGTATTGATAGCTTAATATGTACATATAATACGACGACAAGTAACTAGATAGACACATACCTACCAACCGTCAGGGAAAAAATCGACAAAACCAGCGGCACGCAGACTACTAAGACTACCATGCAACTTTGCAAAAAAAAACACACACATACATATATACTAGCTCATGCATACATTCATAAATCATATATTTCGCTTCTTTTTTTCTTTTTTTGTTTCTTTATTTTTTATTCATTCCTTTGTCGGGTTATCGCTTTTGTGCATGTGCTTCTGATATACAGTACATGTAAATGGTTGTATGTAATAATCTGTACGTAGCGTACATATTGCACACATTTTGTACGTTTTTTTATGCCTACACGTATTAAAGGTATAATACCACGGTATTTAATCGGTATGTAGAGCTATATCATTTTCAAGACTACCTATTGATATAGTTTATAAAATGGAAGGATTAAATCTGCATATTATCTTTGGCGAAAATAATACATGACAAAAAAGGTAGTTGTAACTGTAAGTATTTTTTTCAGTTATTTTTTAGGCGAGATATCTACACTACAATTTGTAGGTATATATGTGTGTTTACTCTGTACTGGATAATTTTTGATGTTATCTTTGTGTAAATACGTACTCAGTACTCTATGTACTATATATTCATATATGTACATTTTTTTTAAATAATGCATTAACCTCTCCTCTTGTCCACCATCTGATGTGCTCTGGGAAATTACTTTGGATGATCATCATGTGTAGAACGACGACACAACAACAACAGCGAAATTCATCAAAATGTCTTTCAACTCACTCTCTCTCTCTCTCTTACGTGTAGGTTTAACCGTAACATTGGGAAACATTTCGCAGAATTGGTTTCCATACACGTCCCCTAAGATGGGGGATAAAGAGGCGATAAAAAACCGATTGGCCCATAACGTAATCATATAACTTTATTTGGTAGGTACATGCGTAAGGTTATATAGCTGTATTTTGATTGACGTTTGATGTGCTTTAAACATATCGCCTCTCGCCGCAGTTATCTCCTGTTTTTTATCTGGGTCTAGGATTTAACGTGGCGTGTGTGTGTGCGTGTATCTCTTTGGTATTCATACATTCAAATTTCGAATCGGTAATGTTTTATCTTGTCAATACTGTAAGGTCAAGGGGACGTTGATCTTCTCAGAAGACGAGAGGGTTTATTGATGTGTAAAGGAAAATACTCTTCTCTTTCTGGCTAGTTGCTTTGGCTTTGGAAGGAAACATGTATTTAATGTCGGGTGACATGTGACACGTCAAAATTGGAAAAAATAACCACCTCACACACTACTACTGTGAGAGATTGATATTGATTTATTAAGATTTACTAATATCTTGTACAATGACAGGATCAGTTGCTGATTTTCAGTTGGAGGTGACAGTAAATATGCTAAACACGTGAGATGACATAAAATAAGAAAAATTCAATGGAACATGAAACCGAGATATTAGATGTTTGTTTATGTAAAAGGGAACATATATCACGAAATGTTTTCGCTAGGCTTCTAATTTTAGACGACATCAGGTAGCTAGCATGCATAAATGACAAATTCACGTGAACAACTTTATTTCTTTCCAGCAGGGAAAAAAATGCATATCACAAAAATAACGAGTGGTGTAAAGCTACACTAGTTTTTTAATTTGCACATTTCCATTTTATGGTATTTTAGAGGGAAGGAAAAAATGCGGTTTTTTTGGTTTAGGCTAATGACGAGAGGGTAAAGAAATTGAATATATTTTTCTACGAAAAAAAAATCTACTTCTGGTGGTCTCTCCTTTTTTCACTGCCGTGTTTGTGTGCATGTTTGGCATTTTAAATGCTTTAGGTGTTTGTTTAACTTTANTTTTTCACTGCCGTGTTTGTGTGCATGTTTGGCATTTTAAATGCTTTAGGTGTTTGTTTAACTTTAATCGCTTACACAAGATTATGTCAAGTGATTATCAAACAGTCATAAATTATATTTTTTTTCGCAAGCCAGGATGCAAAAATACACAGCCGTGGGGTGCAGAATAGTAGAGGAAAATTTCTCGCAATTTTTTGTATGTTTGTGTGTGTTTAGAAATGTTGTAGTCAGCGGGCATTGATTCCATCCCCGGATAATGGGACACCCCATCGTCGTACTGAAAAGAGACAAATATTTCCAATAAATTTTTAAATCCCAATTATTATTATTATTACTACTTCTATTAAACACATCAACAATAATCAAAATATTTAAATTTTCTCAAGAAAAAATATCGTCCATTTACATTGCAACCCATCTCTTCTGTTGACGCTTCCCCAACCATTCAATTACAATAGAATGGCTCCCAAGAAGACTCCCAAAATTGTCTATTTTACTGTAAATGATTCCTGTACTTCACCCGCGTGCACAACCACACTTTTATGCAATACTCATTGTTATTAAATAGTCTCGGCGAATGACCACTGCCAAATTAACATGTTTTTCACCTACACACCGCACTTCCACAACCGCTACTTACGCTCTACAACCACAACAAGGAGAAGAGGGAGAGCGAGAGAGAGAAAAAAACTCAATCATGATCCGCACGTTTCGTCCGCCATACTGATTAGATTTTACTTTTTATTGCACACCACTGCAACGTCCAAAGTAATTATCTGGCCGTGTATCTCTCACCAGGGAGCAGAGAAAAACAACGGAACGTCATCCAATATGCATTTTATAGTAAGGTAATGTTATTTTGCCGGCAGGACGACGGTAATGGACACATTTGGTCATTCTAGCATGATTATTGTGATGATGCCATTATTGCCATTGTCAGTTTCACTGCACCACACAAACATTTCCCTCCGCATTCGTTTTTTATCTCTAGCTGTAGTATAAAGCACCCAAATGACCTATTCCAGTTTGGATGATGACGTTGTTGGTCATCATCATCAAGAACATGATTGTCTTCAGTAGCCACAGGAAAAGTAACAACGGGTCAGCCTGGAAATGAGCACATTTAAATGCACCAGCAGATTATCATGCCGCGATACAAAAAGACATTAAAACCATTTTTCCCTTTTTCCGTTCTACAAGTCCAGGGAGGAAAACAAGAGACGGAGATATTTATTCATTAATTTTGCCAGGTTCTCTGGAGGAAACTCGAAAGGCATGTAGGCGTAAGTAGGTATGTATATTATGTCGACGAACTAAAATCACAGCAGCAAACCAGTACAGTAACAACATTAACACGACGAAAAAAATGGAGAGCGATAAACTTTTTGTGTAGTGGAGATGATGAATACACCGCTGGTATTATTCTACTTGCTGTTCTGCATGTCACACCAACGAACGACGACGGACGACAAAACGAAACTCGAGATTTGTTATTATGATAATATGAAAATGAAATGATTATGCATTCACATTACAGTTTTCAACGACAACAACGCACATGCCAAGAGATATTAAGCTTTCCACACAAAAATTAGCAATGTTGACGGACGGTGACAGGAGAGGAACGTTACTTCAAATAAACACTCAAGCAGGCGACAACGCACCTTATACACACATACCACACGACACACACATGAATGACAAGAACAGGAAGAAGAAAACAAAGAGCACTGTCTACTTACAACAACGACTACTACAATTCACGCCGTCACCGGCCTTCATCATCATCATGATAAGGAAGGAGACACGTCAAGGAAGAAAAAAACTTTTTTGATTAAAACAACCACCTATTCCACTCTTACTCTCCGTTTCGGTTCCAATTACAACAACAGCACGAGGTAATTTACTATTCTGGCAGAGAAGCACAGCAGGAGGGAAAATAAAATTTCTCTATCAATTATATTTTGTAGAAGGAAAATTTGTCGTTTACTGCCACCATCACAATACCAAGTACCCCTTGTAAACTCGGCTTTTTTTATGTGCCACAGCAAAAATGTGTGTATTATGCGGCTGATGAGGAGGAGGACGATGATGATGACGGTGATTTGTGATTAGCAGTGACCAAAGTGGTGCGTTTCCAAACAAGACGAAAACGACGACAACAACGAAAGAAAAAGAAGCATGTTATCAGAATTTCAACTACACACAACCAAACCACTCACACACTCTCTTCCCAACTTTATATTATCAAGCCGAGCAGTTTCTTTCCTTCCAAAAGAGCAGAAGGAGCACACACGCAGCACAGCAACGTTCTTTTTTCCTTCCCTGCCTAGCATTGCAGGTGAGAGCGGATTTGAGACTTCATCAAAAAGCCAGCAACTAAAACCAACTAACCAATGACCATGATATTTCTCTATAGTAGAGCAAAGCAGAGCACCAAGTGACTTTTTTCTTCTTCTCCCTCTCTATAACTCTCTGCTTGGTTACCTTTATATAGAAAAAAATGAAAAAAGACCTTTGCTGCTCGCTGTAACATTCATGCATATACATAATATGTACATACCATGCGAGAACCACCACCAGCAGCAGTGATGACAGAGAGCTCATTGTAAGGTAAGTAGAAAAAAGTGGAGTTTCTAAAGGCCAGAGCTCTAGCGCAGTTAGATTAGAGCACACACAACTAAAAGCTACTTATATTTACTACGTTTTGCTTTCAGTAAGTTGGGTAGGCTAAGGTACCTACGTAAAACTTCACAACAACAGCAGCTACTACTGCAGCACACACACACACCGATGATGACCGACCTAGCTAGTTGTAAGAGAAGCTGAAGTGCTTAATACATAAAACAATAGTAACAAATACACACAAACAACCATTATTACTACCACTGCTATTACTTTGACGGTGGTAGTTGGTGGTGCTGGTTGAGATCCTTTATAATAAGCTGGCATGTGCACCCACGTAAAAAATAACAGTCATATACAGAGAAAATGTGAACATTCCTCATATTATAATAGGTTTAGGCGCTCATATAAGGTGGATATGTACATATGTACATCTGTATACCTGGTTTTTATTGTCTGGCAATAGCATACGTAATCAGTTACATGAAGAATGTATGTAAGGCAGTTGTATTGAGTGTGTGAGTGCCGTGTGCAGGCATAAATATGATATGAAATTTGTGTGTACCTACATGTTCTAGTGGGCTATATATAACCTTATAGATGGGTCTCCCTCTCCTTGTGAATGCACTCTGTGTACTTGATTCCAACTTTTCCAGCCAAAAAAAGCAAAGAAAAAAGGCACATGTTTTGAATATCTAGTATTCATGTATTCAATTCCAGGAGAAGAAATAGAGTGGCTAGTTTGTGTCCGTAAAACAATAATAAGAGTGTGTGTGTGTAGGCAGTTTATCGGAAGAGATATTAGAGCAGGAGTTTAGTTAAAGTGGAAGAATGAAATGGGAAAAAGGCTTTAAAAATGTGTGTAATAATCTACCCGCTTTGATTGGTATTATGTGCGTTGCATGTAGACATGGACTACCTTGAATGGCAAGTCGTGTATTGAAAAATAAGAAGAAAAGGCGAAGAAATTTGGGGAATGAAAGTTTCCATTTTATGCGTACGTCGCGTATTCGTGTAATGTGTGTAGAGAGAAAATGTACACGTAGTCTCTGTCAGTCGTGTAGGTATTGCTACGCGTCGTTCCCTTTTCCATTTTGCTGCTGGCAGGACAATTTAGGAAGGTATGCAAGTTGTAGTAGGTACAAAGCGAGTACAATTATAACCGCAAGAACGGCAACAGTCCGAGAAAATGCACTTGTTCATGAAAAATAAGGCAGCGTGGTGGTGGTAGAGGAGAACAAGCGAGGAAAGAAAAAGGAACACACGCACAATTTAAAAAAGGAGTAAAATATTAAAATCCCATCTTCCACACAACAACACGTATAAAACACGCTCTCTCTCTCTCTAGATGAATATATATTACCAGCGGTGGTGATGGCGGTACGTGCTGGGCTGCTGATGATACTTTCTTATCATCACCATCGAAAACTAGCCATCATCGATAAATCGAGGAGTGACCAGGGAAATGCAAGGATAGACATCAAAAGCGGAAAATAGAAAATTGTAGGCTGTTGCTGCTGCTGTTGCCGGTATAAAAAAATTTTGTGCCTCTAGAAAAAAAGTTATTTCGTTTGAATGGGCTGGTCTGAAGCTCGTTATATGTGCATCGCACACATCACCAAGTTTATTTATGATTTATAAAATAGGTTCATATCGGCTTTTTATATATGTAAATGGCATGTCTTTCTCCGATTTGAATACACACCCACACCACGCATTTTAAAAGGTTGTGCGGCGATGACGAGCTATGATATCAACGACAGGATACACCTTTTCATTTTATAGGCGAACCGTCCAGCAGTGAGAGAGGAGAAGAGGAGAAAGAGTGGAAAATGCATTTTCTTTCTCGGATTGCATGCAAAATGCAGTTTTCGGGTAGGTATGTTTTTAATCGGTCGGTATGAAAAGACGGCTATTGTACTCTCTCTCTCCCTCTTTAGGAGTAGATAACATACTACCTAATTTTCTCTCCCTGTAAACTTTACACTTTGTTGAAAGACTTGTATTCATTATCCATTAAACAAGTCGCATGCTGGAGGTTTCTCGTCTCGAAGCAAAAAAAGACGCAATATAAATATAAACGAGCAGATTAACACAATACTTTTTTGTTGTTGCGATCCGTGGTGGGTGATATTTTGACCTGCCTCGAGAGAGTTTCTTCTCTGTTGGCACGCAGTCAACACCATATTCATTGTAGCAAAAAGTAAATAATGAAAAATCTACATTTTTGATTGTTTATACGCTGCTGTTGTGAAAATTATTTTTAGGTAATTTCGACACATACTCGAGAGTATACCTCCCACCTACAGGATATGCTACACATGAACGTGTCTAAACAATTAAGCCACTTGACCTGATGAAGAAAAAGGAAGAAGGAAATCCTAATCCAGCTGTCGTTTCCTCGTTGCACTGGAAGAGCTCTTAATATAAACCTGGTGGGGATCAACAGAATGCTACTACCCGAATATATTTTCATCCAATCTCTCTCTCTCTCTCTCTCATTTTCATTAACCACACTAATAAACAGTCATTTGCACACAGTTTGTATTGTTTCTTTTTTAATTACTACATTATGTAGCTGTTGCAGGGGTACACCACGTATCGCCCAAAATTGCATTATTATCGCCTTGCATGAAAAAAATGCTTTTCTTCTTCCTTGTGACAGCAGTCTGTAGAGAGAGAGAGAGGCACACAGGCAGGTCCTTTATTTTGGCATGCCGTTGCCATTATTACTCCGATGCAAAAGAAAGAGAGAAGCAGAGGAAAAAGAGGATCGCAAAAGTTTATGAATAAACATGAGTTTCTAGTTCTTCAGAGCGCAGGTAGAAAACCACTTTTCTTTTGTGATATATAAATATGCATGCAAACCCATGAAACATGTGAGAGGAGAGCAGGAGTAGAACATTTTTTCAATTAAGGATTATATTAGTGACGTTGGTGGCGCTGCTTTGGTACGACGAGTATGACCTGGCATTTTGTTAGACAGCAAGGCAACAGTTTTTCGTCGTTGTCGTCTTTTTACGTCCACACACACACATCGTCAATTCAACAAAAGTATTTTTCCAAACAGAGTAAACAACAACAGATGTATTACATTATACAAAGTCTCACAAGAGAAAAAGAAAGAAACTCCTGGGCACAATATAAATAGGTATCAATAAAATATTCTCTTGCACGCTATTTTTGCATGAGATATCCGTGTACATTTTATATATGCATGCTTATAATAAATTGTGAGTATGCAAAAATATTATATTAATCTGCCGCCGCTACTGTTTGTGTGCTCTGCTCGCTGGAAAAAAAATCTACTTACACACACACACATTGTGTTTGTGTTGCAGCATGCTAACATTAATGAGCAAGCACACCTTTCTTCGCTTCACCTTTTCCAACAATCATACTTTCAACACACACTAGTACCACCAAACAACATGGTCCAACGACACTATGCATGCACACGGTTCCCTAATTTGAATATTTGCAACTTCGTGTGTGTGTGTGTGGATTGTGTACCTAAATGTAAGAGAGCGAACGAACGAGCTATTGGAATATTGCATGATGATAATAATTCCGCCTACATAGAAAAAAATGCGTAGTTTCTTTAACAGCTCGTTTCGTTTATATGGTAAAAAGGGGGAAATTACTGAGAAAAAAACAGGTGTTTCCTTTGCTTTAAATTTAAAGAAAATTGGGTATTGTTTTACAAGCCATTTTTTCGGTCTTCATCTTTCCGTATAGGCGGCGGAAGTTACAAGAAGAAAAAGGAAAAAGACGTGAAGAATAAGTGCCACCGCTTTATTGTGGACCTGCGCAGATGATGAACGGTTGATGAGGAGGATGATCGGAGGATAGGATGATGATGGTGATGTGTAGGTTAGGTAAGCGGTAAACGGTGGAGGTGAGCATTTATCATAATTTCAGTATTTTTCTTGTTATCTTGATACAGTGAAAGGGTAACCTTTTAAACAGCGAAAAAAGTGGGTGCATTATTACATGATTGCAGTGTGTATACACAACAAAGGGAGAAGCATGTACAAAGTTGGTTATTTTTTTCCCAAAAAAGGACAACCACATGTTCTATTTTGAGTCCACAGTCACAATTTTGATATTGCACCTATTGTTCTAACACTAGCCTTGCAGAAGACGCAGCCAAGAAAAAAACAATATACGTAAAAGGAAACTAACTGCAACGGCGATGTGCATTGCATGTCATGATGAGTAAGAAATGACGATGACGATGATCATGATGATGGCACACATTTTCGTTGTTTCTTTCTCTCTCTCTCTTCTTTTCTGCTGTTGTAAAGTCAGCCAAGAGGAAATAAAATAAACATGTGTTGTTGTCTATTTTGAGGAAACAACAAGAGCAAAATTGTAGTAATGTGAAAAAAGTACGTTTTTCTCACATTTTTGGGTGAAACAATGCTTTTTTCACGGGAATAAACAAGAAAAAAGTACATTGCACGGCGGCAGTAATGCGTACGTACGTGTGTGTAAGTAACACAGTTTTTTTTGGAAGGAGATATAAAATTGCGGTGGTGGAGATGTTGGTGTTGTTTAGAGAGGGGTGGTAGTAGTGGCGGTGGTGGTGGTTGGTTTAACTGGTGAGATGCAACAAGAAGACATGAAAAAAATGGTAAAGTAAGTTAAACGTTTTCTCTTGCTCCTCTCTCGCACTCCTATTTACTACGTATACACACTATCCTTTTTATTATTATGATTATTATTATTGGGCCATTTTACGGGAGAGCGAAGAGGAGAAACACTGTAATCAAAGGAATTACCCTAGTACACTTTTGCTACTGGAAAATTACTCCGGACGGAATTAGGGAATGAAATAAAAAAAGACACTACTACACTGCGTACGGCTACTACCATCACCACCAACCACAACGTAACACCAACCAACAACACCATCACGGACAAAAAAGAGATAATCTTGTTTTCTTTTATTTATTTTTTTTTACACAAAAGCAATTGCATTTGGCGAACAAGAAGTCTATCTAGTTGTGTTTTAAGTGTATGTTGTTGCTGAGAGAAAAAAGTGCACGCAACATTCATTCCAAAATGTACAAAATAGCAGAGAGAACAGAGAAGTAGGAAGGAGCCGCCACCAGAAATATGTGAATACTCAAATGTTTTTTAATGGAATTGAGCGTGGAAATAAGCGGTGTACCTGTACGCGGCCAGCCACACACACACATACACACACGTGAGTAGTGAGTACAACGCTTTTCTTGTAAGTTATTATCCCGGAATTTAAATTTTTTTCCTTAATCAATACAATAAACGGGGCAAGTTCAGATACCTGTGGATGAAAATGGAGTAATAGAGAAGAAAACTAGAAAAGAAGCAAAATGCTATACTATCATCACTATCGTGTTGATGGTCATTATCATTGGTGCTCTTTTTGTTTGCCTTTTTACCGGCCCAATAATTTAAAATTGTTAAACAAATTCTAGTCAAGAAGTTGCTGTGTAATAGTGCCACCAAGAAGGAGAACCCCTTTGGAATGGTAACGGGGTAGTCATCATCATCATGAGGATAAGAAAAGATAATAATGATGATGATGACGACGTTAGAGAATTTGTTTCAAAGGAAAATTCTGAGTAGTCGCCGTTTGCCTAAGAATCAAAATAGAGAATGTGTGTATCGGTATCGCTGTGTGTGCTGCTAATGTTGCTGTTTAAAATGCTGGGCATGCATGTCAACAGCGTAATGTGTATATTTTAATCAGAATCAGTCAAGATAAAAATGAGCCTGAGAATCAAAAGAGAGAATGTGTGTATCGGTATCGCTGTGTGTGCTGCTAATGTTGCTGTTTAAAATGCTGGGCATGCATGTCAACAGCGTAATGTGTATATTTTAATCAGAATCAGTCAAGATAAAAATGTGTGTATATAGTGTAGAAATTGAAAGCTGAAAATAAAAATGTGTAATGAAAAAAATAACATGATTTTGTAGTACACTCGTCGTTGTTTTGCGGTGGTGCTTTTTTGTTTTGTTTTTTCGTCTGGTGATGTGGTGTACATGCCAGACCTTGAATTATTTTTTACACATAAATTTGCATAATGCGTACACAGAACCAATACTACTACTACTACTACTACAGCTGCTACTCTTGGTTCACCGATTACAACATATAGGAAGACGCCGTCCCTACTACACAAGTTAAAAAAATGTTGATATTTTTTTCGATTCAGGTTTCTTTGTATTCAAATTCAATTTAACTTGTTCGCCAAAAAATTGATCAGTCGATCAGATTGTAAAGTGATAAAAGTGGCAGCAGTGCAGCAGAAGTACCACCATGCCACCACCACCAACCAGCAGCGTATAGAGAATAGAGAGCTGCAGTCAGTCAGTGTTGTCAGTGGAGTAGGACCAGTGGTGTCTAATAATTCTAATTTCAAGTGGTGGCGAGCAGGACAAGACAAGATTTTAATGATGACTTTATATAATGACTTTAGCAGAAGATGAAATGGTAACTAGAGCTGTAAAATCAAATAATAGTCAAATAATACGTAAATATATAATAATGTTTCATGTCTGTGTATGTGGATGCATATATTTGCTTAAATTTTATTTAAAAAATGTAATTATCTTCGACTTCTCGGAATGCCGACTAAAGAAGACGTCATATCACAACATAGATTACTATTTTGTATTAAAAACTTGCAGATTTCAAATTGGAAATGTAAAATGCCTGCAAGCGTCTACCTGGACCACAACAGTTGTAGGGAAGGTGGTGCGGATTTAGATTGCTAAATAGGACAACTTTACTAACAGCAGAATACGGGATAAGGATGTTAAGTACTAGATATCAAAATGATTGATCAATACATTTTTTCCACATTCAAATAATTGCTCAATTCGTCCATTCTCCGTCTCTTGAATTATTTTTTTTTGCCCTGGCTTATTTTGAACAGATGTAAATTGTGAAAAACACTGAACAAACAGAAAAAAAAGATGTTATTTCAATACTGGTATTTTCAGCAATTGAAGAACAATACGAAAGTCTGTTGGATTGGATGCTGATGATAATGATGCGATGTGCATTTTTTGTGTTTGTATTCATCACCAGAGCAGTAGTCGATGCACGTCGTCAGTCGTCGTCGTCATTTCTCCTCTTCTTCGTTATGTACAGTTTTACTCAACCAGTGCACACTGCACACATAATACTCTGTTTATACACAAACAATAATCGTTCTTATTTTTCGAGAAAAAATGCTGAAAGGCGATCCTTATATCCATCATCCCTCTCTCTAGCCTCTCGCTCTATTCAATTCCCATGTACAATGAAACCTAAAGTAAGTTAAATCCCAGAAAGGTGATTTTTATGAATAATCTGGGCCAGACTTTATGTTGTCGGACAACAGTAACACATACATTACCATTTTTTCCTCTTTCCAAAAAACGTATAGAGTAAAAAGTAAAAATGGGCATAATCTTCCCAAAAAAATTGTTTCAGTTTAAATACGATATAAACACGCGAAGCTGAAATGCTTTTCAGATCTGTGGACTGGATAAAAACGGTTTTTGTATTACGCGAGCAACGACTTATATGCATGGTGTATGGCACACTGTGCTGCTGGAAAACTGGAAC
>JAHZNB010001489.1:0-20207 GCA_027744295.1 Callyntrura guangdongensis
ATTATTTCTAGACAACCGTTAGGTTTTGAGCATTTATAGTAGAACAGTACAAAGTTGATGCCTATATACCTTTCGTTGATTGGAGCACCAGTTCCCGGTAAAGTTTACACTCAGAAAAATACATCAACAAAGCTCGTTGAAGGGTTACCCCGAAATGTCGTTGAAGATCATTGACTTGACAGAAATCAAATGAATAACTATATTGTGCTTCAACTTTCAAAGCTATTTTTTTCTTTCTGCAAATAAATCAAAACTGATAACAAACACTAGAAGTTCTCAAAGTGCACCTCTACAACTTTTATTTTTAAAGTTGACTAGCTTGTTATTTAGTTACTTAAATAAAAAAATTTGCATTTCGGAGAAACTTATAATTGCGAATTCCAATTTACGATCAATCTGTACGTTTACAACCGAGTACACAATTGAAGTACAAAAGTGATCATCGTTTTGACGAGGTAATAGTCAATAGCAAAATAAACACAGTACGGTTGAAGAATCTTTAAAAAAATGCTAGTCAAAATAATCTCTCTATCTCATCAGTACATGCTCATTTCATCGGAAATTTATTAATGTATCTCCATCATCAGTTATTCATATTCTGATCACAATAATGAGTTAGTAACGGCTTTGCAATTTACTTCTAGCAACTTCTACGAAATCTTTACAGATAATCATTTCATTTCAGAGCTCCACATTATTATTTTTTATTTTCATTGGAAGAAGCTGTTCTTCATCGGCACAGCTGTACACAGTGCAGAACTACAGAACAGCCAACAAAGTAAATTGTAAAAAGTACTATGAGTAAACAAACAACAGAGAAGTTGGTCTATTCTCAGTGTTTAGGTTTCATCAAAGCACAAAGACAATCTTTTGTGTTTGTTCACTTGCTTAACAAGCATGTTCGTTGATATCCTACTACCAATAATAATAATAATAATTTGTAAGCCTACAGAGAGTAGTGGAGCCCAATCAACTCAAGTTCTAGGTTCGCGTTTTAAACAACTTTTATCATAATGGCATCTTTATATATGAATACAACAAGAAGTAATCTCATAACAATTTGATTTTGCTCTTTTTATTGTTGTACTCCATCTTTTATTAGCCCTCCACTTAAATAAATGATGAAAGGTTTGTGGTCTCCGTCTCTGACGGTCAACACAACGTACATGATTGGTTATTATAATCAGTGTTGGACAAGCTTATACAGAGAAAAAAGCACGTCTGCCCGCAAACAAATCATTAATGATGGTATCTTTTTTTATGTTACGTGGTCGTCTTGATGTGAACGATGATAAGTCCTAATAATAATATGCGATATGAGATATATTGTTTATGGTTCAGCGTGGACGCGCGGTTACTTATTGTTCATATTTTTTTTTAAAGAAAAAGACAAATCCATTCAAGTTATTGCAATCTCATCATCATAAAAATATGAATGATTCTTGTTTCATTTTTATCGCGCATTCAAAAAACTACTTAGGAATGTATCCTGCCGGTCATTTCATTTTCAACGTCGTCATCCTTCGCTTTGGCATATAAACAGTGGTCACCACTTTTTATAGAGTAAATAGCACATGGTGAAACATTTAGCTTTATTGGCTACAAACAACGTAACAACATTTTTAGAGAGATTGTCGTTTTCCCAAACAATCTCTTTGCTCTTCACTGATCAAGTGATGAGTTTGGCCAAAAATTCGGCTGCGTTGGTTGGTAGCGGCATGTTATAACTAACCACACAAACTTAATTATATTCCAGTGTATAATGTGCCGTCACCATTTTTCATTTTTGGGAGCCCCTCCACTTTTTTACGAGTTTTACAACAGTGAGTGGTGGTTACTCTCTACTCAAGCATAAATTGTTATGACGAGCTTTTTAAATGTCGCAATAGCATAACTATATAACTATAATACTTTGTACCACTTTTTACGTTTTGCAATAATTATTGTTGTTATGTATATGGGGCTTATTATTTGTGCTCCAATCAGTCCTTGTCGGGCGGTCGCCTTACTGTATTTTTTTACTCAGGGAGTAGTAAAGAACATTTGGATAATGGGAGCACAAAAACAAGTATATAATAATATGCCTAAAGTCGAGGTTACTAAAAAGAATCGTATTATATTATTTACGAATTTTTTATTTCTCTTTCCATTATTGCTTTTAGTTTCCATAAAATTATTAAAGCCTGTCTAGTTTTATGATATTGTCCATTGATGAAAATGCACGGTTTGGTTTGAGTGTTTGGTTGTATGTGTAAGTGTAGGCATTCTCATGTCATTATTACAACTGCTAAAGTATCACACTGCGTGATGCAATAAAAATTGCTTTTGTTACGAGCGGATATTAATAGAGCAAATGCCGATCAAATAACAAGAACTCGAGCTCAGCTCACTTTTTACTCTCTCTCTCTCTCTCTCTCACACACACACACACACACTCAATAGTGGATTGGAGTTTTTTACCTTTTGAAAAAATTATATCACTCTTTTGCTGCTTACTATTATTATGAGCGTATGACATTGTATCGCTATTAGTATTACTCTCTTCTGTGAGCGAGGGCATGCTTACTTTTTTACGGTCCATTGACCGACCCATCATATTTCATTGAAAGAGACACATTTTACGTAAGTCATCATCATCAACAACAACGCAGCTCCTCTCCGTTTTAAAACAGTTTTGTTGAATAATTGCCTTGGCAGTTTCAATTTCATTTTCTTTGAAAACAGAGTAAATAATACAGCCGAGCACTGCTCCCTGCTTAAAAATCTTTTTTTGTGAAATGATGTGGTTCTTTTTTTCACGTAGTTGCGTTATACTCCCTTTTGTATTCGACTCAAGCAGAAACATGAACAATGAAGGTGAGGACAGGCTTGTGCTGATGTTGGGAAGGAAAAAGAGGAAAAAATAAGGCAAAGATAAATAAGAATGCTGATGAAAACTATCCAAAGAATAGATATTCCCTGGCAATAAAGAACAATTGTTTCGTTGTAACAAATGAATAGTGATACATTTTTGTAACATTAATACCACTCACCAACCACCACTACCGTCCTCATTGGTTTCCATTTTTTTTAGAACGCAATACAAAAAAGAGAGAACTTTGAAAAAACGCTGAGCAATAAAAATAAGGTTTCTTAAACACGTCCTTTGTTGTTATTGAGAATATTGCAGCACAGCAAATTATTGCGTAATCCTTTACTAGGGTTATACTACCGCACAATAGTAGTTCTCGTTTTTGTGGACTGTGCATCTAAAAGAATCACAACTGGCCATATCATTGTGAGTTCTTCTGACTTTGTTTGTCTGCGACCAACAAAACATCTTTTTTAATGCTGACGTGTATCTATTGACCTGAAACTAGGTTCTTTATTTCTCCAAGATTTATACTTTTAAAACGGTGAGATGCGCAGTAAAGTTAAAAAGTAGGGTTCACTCCCACATCAAGAGAGAGAGAGAGACCGACTTGGTTTGAGCACGGTCTCAAAGTTTACGATAGCAGCAGCTAAACATTGTATCGTATCATGTGTATATGAGTGTGTAGTAATTATGTTTTTTCTCTGCTTCTTTGTTAACAAAAAAGCGATCCACGTTAAGTACATTTGTCGTGCCAGTATTTTTTTAACACAAGAGAGGAGAGATTAGCAGGGAAAGATGGGTGGGTGTGAATAAGTTTTAAAAAGTAGAATTGATGAAAGCTAAACCTGTCATTGCATAGTGTTTGGGTAATTTGTTACAAAACCAAAGGAGGCAAGCTGTCCTTTATACGTTTGTATTGTGGCGGAGAAGAAAAAAGAAACGGTTGAGAAGTGGCTATTATTATAAAGGGAAAAAAATATTGTAACATTGTTATAAACAATACCCATACCAGATAAATAGGTGCAGGCAGAGACAAGGAAAAATGAAGAAAAAATGTAAACGTACATCAAAAGCAAATAAGCTTATTACATTTATTATTTTAATACAACAACTTGGTACTTTACTTTTTTGGCTTGGCGTTGAGTGTCTTGTCTTTTTTACTGATTATTGTTGAAGCAATTTTAAAAGCAGCATGTCAAGAAGATTACACATGACGTTAATTTTTTTAACTGCGTGGTTATTGCTGAACTACATTGTTGACGGTTGTTTGTTTTCAGGGGATGTAGAAACTGCTTTTCATGAATCTGCAGTAAGCGTTCTGCTTCCATGCAAATGTGTACTTTGAAACATGTGAATATTTTAAGCGGAAATTAGAAGTCACGACGGCTGTTAATTAAGAAAATACAATGCCATCAAGCAAATTACTAGAGAAATCGAGCAAAAGAGAAAAGAAAGGATTATTTACAGTAGCTCTATTTATTTTTTGGAGATTGAAATATCGTCAAAATGGGCATACCTATGAGATATGGGCAATGGGGGGCATTGTGATACACGGCGTCATGTAATAGGCAGGCCTTGTAGCAAAAAACGTCTTAACCTAATTGATGATGAAAAATGACAAAGCAAACATGAAAACAATTATTCATTTCCATACAATTGTTTACACACTGTACTACGGGGAAAAGTATGTCAACCAATACAATAATATTATTGTCCTGGATTATTATAATAATTTTGGTAATGCCTCTTGACTGTATGGCACATCCATTACACAAGCGATAAAAGAAAACGATGACTGCGCGTTGTTTCTTCATGTGCGCATTGTACTTTTTTACTTATTCTTTTTCATTAATTTTCTTTTTTTCTCCTTCTCCGCTTCTACTAATACTCTGTACAAACGGCATGTAAAACCAGAGACGAAAGAAAATTTCCATTACGATATGACGACGATTTCCGAGAATTGATGGCAATGTACCTATGCATTGTACAAAGCAGGACAAGAAGAACACTTTAATGATAATAATAATATGTGGAACATGGCTTTGTTATGTGTGGATCGCTCACTCTCTCATTCGCTAGCTCTTCTGTGATTGTACTATTTCACAAGAGAGAAAGGAGCAGAAGAAGGGAGTTTTGTGTAAGATTGTATGATTTATGCATCAACTTCAGGCCTTGGCATCATGGCATTCTACAATGGGGAAATGACATGATTTATGGAAGGATGTCCACGTTATTGAGCTATCCCTTCTTTCTTTTTCCTTGTGTACAAGTACAAGTATTGTGTGTGTAGATTCATACACAATAGAATTAATAATCATAATAATAATAATAATGCGCAATAATATACAAGCATAAAGATACCATGTTATATAATATCAATAGAACTTTTTCTCTATTAAACTATCTGAATTCTCAAAAGTCTGTCTGTTTACTTGTTCCACAAACTCTTCTCGCTCGTCGAGAGTTTCTTTACTACCCGTTATGTCTGCCTATGTGAATATGTGGGGGCGACGGTTGACTACGGGGATATGAAAAGCTCTCTCTCTCGCAGCTTCTTTCTTTCTCCCTCTCTCGTAAGACTAGTAGTTGGACACTTTCTAAGAGCTCTGTCGCCTCACTCTTTCAAGAAGTGAAGAAACAGGAGAAGTCCTCTCTCCGTAGTCTCGTATCGTAAAAAACATGTACCCATCTTCGGGTAACAATAAGACGGCAAGTGCGCAGCTATATAGACTCAAGTCGTCATTGTCGTCTTCAGAAGGGCATAATGGAAAGCAAAGTAGCATTGGCTTGGCAGGGCATGGCCCAGCGTTACTACCATTATTACTACTTTTATCATTATTATTATAATGATGATGGTGAGGACGAATGATTCGTAAAAAGTCCTTATTGTGTGATACGGTTTGCTGTTGAGAAGAACAAGAAGTCCGCCTGCTTGCCTTTCTCGATCACTATTATAATAACAGTAATAATGTAACTGGCTCGGCGAAAATAAGATTATGTAAGGAAGTGGTAGGAGTAACAGGAAGGAGAGAGAGAGAGAGAGGTCTCCGTAGTAGATACACCAACACAGCTGCAGAGAGACCCCCTTTGCATATTCATTATTATCACTATACAGCGATAGTGGAAAGGGCGATGATGATGTCGAAAAATAGTCTGGGGAATGAGATAGATAAGATAGAGGTATGGTTATTAATGTGCAAACGCATGCATGCATTTATTTGCTATTATTATTACTGCCACTATTACCCCTACCTATTACACGACGATGGGGTAACGACGGTTAGGTATACCTACGCGGTCTTTGTATAGAAACTCTAAGACACGTTTGTATAGACTATTAGATGGTAACGGCAGTCCTACCTCCAAAAGATATGTAGGTAATAGAAGAATATCTTGAATGTGTTCTCCCGTCGAGCGTCCAGTCTTGTAGTAAATGCCGCTATTAAAATGGGAGATAATGTGATGTAACTTCTTTCATGGACTTGGTTACTTGAAACTTGACCCAATATGCCCCTCTTTTACTTTCCAGTCCATTTTTTATTTAAAACAGTAAATACTTGTACGTTGCCTATATATCCCGTACGTTCACGTTCGGCAGCATCATAATATATTTCCCTTTCGTTTTTCCGCATAGCGTTCAATATTGATGTTATTGAATGAATGCGGGGGCTGTGGAATTTTTCTCACTTTTTCCCTATTTGCTGAGTAGTGCCATTAAAAAACTTTCCGATATTATTATTGGAACAACTTTGCTTGTTATATCGACATTCATATATGCACCGAAAAGCCCTTTTCATGGCTAGTTACATGTGCACCAAAAAAGAAAGATTGCATTTATCTTTTCTCTGGCTTCTCTTAGTTTATAGTTTGTACTACACCAGTGCCACCATTGCCACCGCCGCCGCCGCCGGCTTGCTGCAAAAGTTGCTGGTACTTAGTTCCCATGTGTGTGTGTGTGCGTTTGTTAAGAAGAATAAAATGGGGAAAAGAAGTAGAAATGATTCATTTCATTGTTGTTAGGACATGATCTTGGCTATCGGGATTATTTATGAGACATCATATCAATACTTGACGATCAAAAATGAACTCGAACCAAAAACTCAACTAGTTATTGTACCATAGTAAATACACACAGCACAGCACATGCACACACAACACCAGAGCGAAAAGGCAGTCTCTGGTCCAAGAAAAAAGTGTGACTTTTTTTGTTGATACTTTGGGGATAGGTGATAAGTTTTAGATAAATTTATCCATTATTATTGTTATTACCAGTCTGCTTTATGGGTAACAGCGAGTGGTGCATGTGTGGGAGTGATATTACTTCTTTATGACTACGATGACCAAGCTATATAGGATATATACTGCTCCGGTACAACACAAAATGTATGTCCGTTTGTCCTGAAAAACCTCTACAAACAAAAAAGAACTCCGCGTAATATTTCTCTTTCAACGTCCTCTCATTTTTCTCCCTTTTTCCTTTTTCGTGATGTACTGAAGGCTGAAGGTATATATCTCTCAACGATATCTTCAATGACATTAGCATGTATAGCAATACTAGTAAGGAGTATAATACAAATATTTTATCTATAATTGTTTCATAATTACTTTTTTGCATTTCAGTTAAAAGCAAGATCGGTTACAACCTGGCGGTCGGGTGGCGAGTTGTCCCTGTACTGTTCCTAACTTCAATATCTACGTCCCATACAACTACACGTATAAATCACCTTCACTAAACACCAAGAAGGAATCATGTTTCGACTCCATTTAGAAGAACCAACCTAACAACCAGTAAGACGTATCAATTTTCATCAATCACAATAAGCAAAATACTACTTTTGAGAAGACATCCAGAGAAAAACTGCATACATTTGTACACAACAAGCATCTAATAAACAACAGGCACAACAAACAACGTGCTGAACATAAGTCGGTAATGTAATGTGACATAATATATAAATCATCATGACCTTTATACTTTTAAAATTTGACGTATCAGTTTATTCAATAATTTACTACAAAGTCATCAAATAAACATGATATGAACACTCTGTTCGAAAAAATGTATGCATTTTGAGAATTTAAAAGTAAACATAAAGGTAATAATAACTGACGACTACCGATATAACTACACAGAGTGAAAAATGTCACCAAAAATACAAACCGAAAGAAAACGTATACAAACGGTAAAAATCAACTTTTTTATAATAAATTGTTCGTTTTCCATTATTAAAAGATATGAACACATACTACAAATCTATAAAGTATCATTTATTTATGGTTAACGTATAAGTACTCTATCTATATATATCTTTCTCGTTTTCTAAATGTGAGACCAACCACCCTTTAGTTTCTCTTTTTATTATGTAAGATGTCCCTTGCGTTTTTTTCCACAATTTTTATAACATTACATCTATTGTGATCTGTCTGTAACCTCAGTACCAAAACTTAAGTTATATTTCTGATCAGAAAAAATTCTCCAAACTTTTAAAGTTTTTCAATAACTTTCGGAAAATTAAAAGAAAGCAAAACGCGCGCACACCCGTATTCAATGTTTTATAAAGAAAACTCTTTTGTAGAGAAAGACGCACACAGAAATTCAGGTATTAAACTTTACATAGGTGAGGTACATTTTTACATGTAAGTGTAACAACATGCATATACTTTACTTTTATACTTTTCCATCGTATCTACGTATCTCTCACACCAACCAACAATATTAACTGTAATGCTGACCTTCAAAGTATAAAACAATTTATTACTATTATTATTCTTATTATTATTATGATCAATCAAACCGTCTAATTTTTACCATTTTCTCTATAATTATGTCGTACCTATTATTATTTTATGATAACAGCGATTTCCTCGTTACTTTCCTTCTCAGAAAACTTTGTTTGCATCCTCATTTTCAAAAAGTAACTCCTGAAAAAAGACACGGGGGGTGTGTTGGGGTTACTTAAGAATATTCGTTTAGGCATGCATCCTAAATAATATGGTTTTCTGTTTAAAACTTTTTACGTGTGATTATGTTATGACAGCTAACTTTAAGAAAAGTACTGAAACATACTATATTAGTAGATAGAAGTAGATATAGGTTTTACATTAAATCAATAATGGTAGAGAGAGTGTGTGCACAATTTTGTGTGCAACATCATTCTACCAAACTTGTAAAAAGGATGGACATATTAAATGTATATTAGTATAATATTGTTTTTAGGTTATTTACAATACCACGATGGCAGAGAACAAAAACGCAAGTGTTCTCTCCTAAAATTTTCAACTGATCTTACTTGTAACAAAAATGAACGGAATATAGAGGTACGGTATGATATTGTGTTTGTTTATAGTAAATGGGGATAAGCATTGATTAGTATAATATTAAAATAACCACACTACATACAACTCTATCTTTATGGTAGGAATGTTGTTTTGAATAGGTATTTTAGTGTACAGAAAGTGTACTGACGTGAACAAAAAAGTCATAAAGAGAAGAATACTTTAACAAGTCCATACGCTAAACAGAACGGAAATGCAGAGAAGAGATGCGAACTGCGCGATACAACAGCAGCATGCATGACAAACGTAAGATTTCAAAGTAATTATTACTGCGTTTATAATTCTGACGACGACCGCGATAGAATACTACTAGATGAGCGTAAAGTAAAGTTGTGTTGTAAGTTACACTGGTTCTACTTTACTGCAAAGTTGGACAAGAAGTCACAGTGAGCACTTACAGGTACGTGGTATTCAAAATTCGACTAAATAGAGCCTTATGAATAAACACGAACCATTGATGAGTTAGTCATGTAGTCAATATAAATATAAATATATATACATATATTATATGATAATCAAAATAATATTATGTACTTCAGGTTAGGTCAGGTCCATAAATTTTCGGATGATGGTAGCTCAAAATTGAACATTTGAAGATTGGCAAGTGTTTTTTTTTCTCTAAAGAACATACATAATAAAATATTGTAGCTGGCAATTTAGAACGTAATTGGTTTAAATGGAAAAAATAGAAGACAATACCATCTAAGAAAATCAAATGG
This sequence comes from Callyntrura guangdongensis, assembly GCA_027744295.1. Taxonomy (NCBI): domain Eukaryota; kingdom Metazoa; phylum Arthropoda; class Collembola; order Entomobryomorpha; family Paronellidae; genus Callyntrura; species Callyntrura guangdongensis. The sequence continues at coordinate 9,910 of JAHZNB010001489.1, forward strand.
ACTGACATATTCAATGACTCCGCATTTCAAAGTAGGGTGATTTATCGTTTCACAAGAAGACATTTTGCCATTATATCAGCTAGTATAATGGGAATTTTGTTTCTCCTGTGGATATAATCATCTTGCGCCAGTAGTGACTAGAAAGTTTACAATTTTCTCATTTTTTTCTCTAGTTTTCTCTCAAAACACATACATATAAAATACGCTAATAAGGTAATAATGTAAGACGAGGAGGTAGAGTAGAGCGTAATAGTTCATAATAAAAAATAGGAGGATAATAAAATTTATATAGATAGCAAGGTAAACAACAAGTTACTGCAATTAACGATAATTAATAATAATAATAATAATAACAAAACTATCATATAACTACATATAGTCTACAAAGAAGCACAGTTTGTAGTATAATATATTATGGTATACAACTATATACATGATATACATTATACTACATCAAGTTAAATCTCCTGCCCAATTTGCTTTCCACGTGTATTGAATACAAAAAAGGAGCTCTGTTTAGTATAAAAATACAGTAGCGTCGAGACGAGAACACACGTCCATCCATTAGTGAAAAAATCGATGGATGCGCAAAAGAATGTGTTTCTCTGATCGAAGTAGTCAACAAAGTTTGCATGGAGTTTTAATAGGAACAATTTACTTATATAAGATGGCAGTCTTCTTTGTATAACGACTAAATAGGCATTGTCTCAAGTACTGTCTGGATAATAAATAAACTTTTCGTGAGACGTGTGTGTGTGTATGTGTGTTGGTGTTGGTGTGTAAATGGAATGAATGTGAGTAGGTTATTGAATATATATGAGATGACAGGTAAGTGTAGACTAGGTTAATGTAGCATTCTACAACAAACAGCAAGAAAGTCCGTAACTCTCGTTTTAATTGCTTTTATAAAATAATAGTCCGTCGTAGACATGGGTATTTATATATTTGGCATAATAGATGTCTCGTTTTATCAGCATACTTATCAGTCAATTACAGCACAATAGCTACTACAAACCCCGTTATTTATTTCTTTACCAACTTCTCATTATATTATACTGTCTTCTTTTTGATCCTGCCATGAAACTAAACAAATTCTTTGATAGGAGTGCTTGAATAGTAGATAACTTTTTAATATATTTGATTGTCTGTATTGCTGCAAGTTGATTTGATATGTAAAGGAATAGTAAAAACACAAAGGATTTTTTAGCACTCACTCACTCAGCCGGAAATGATGTCAGTGTCACCCATGCATTTAATTTCCTTCATGTTTCACGTTGTGACACAACACATTCAATTTTTATCATTGTTAGGATCACTATACTTATGCTTTCTCAAAGTTGAACGTATCATTTTTGTAATATTGAAAATTTCTCCTTCATCAGGCTCGTTAATTAACGTAAAAAAAGTTATAAAATAACGTCATATAATAGGACGGTGAAGAAATTCCAAAGTTAAAAATGAAAACGTCTAAAGTACAATTGAATCTTGACAAAAGAATGCAATGACTGAAAATTATTATTACGTATTTAAGGTCAAACTTTTTCCAAGTTGAAATACAAGGTTTGGAATGATGTGCAGCAGCAGCAGCAAAAAAATATTTTCTCCTTCCATTTTTCGTGAAAATGAGGGTGAGCATATCTGTAAAAAAAACTCCCCAGTTTTGATAGCATCGGTTGGTTTTTATGCCATGCCTTCCAAAAACTTTGTGGCAACTTACAAATTATTAGATCAATGGGGAGATTTGGCTGTTTAAGACTGTCTTGTTTGTTGCTGCTTTTCCTCTCATTATTCCATAAAAATTGAAATCTCAGAAACTTTGAAACAATTGTGTGCATCATTGATTCGCATTTTCCATCAAAGCTTCTATATTTTTGTTCGAATAATTTAAACTGCACCAACCCAATTGGCCGTATGAGTGACACTAATTGTAAAATTACACATTGGTTCCATTTTTCAGCTTTTTACAACAAATATTATTACGAAGTAGAAACGAGACTGATTTTTAGGAAAGGAGTCGATTTAGGGACTATAATTTATGTCGTTTCTAAACTTCATAATCTACAAATATGTACATAATATAATTGCTACAAAATAACTTAAAGTTAGTGTATAATATAAATAAGGTACAAGATTTAATTAAATATGATATGAGTCAGGATAATATTATGAATGTGTGTGAATGATTGGTACTTGGGTTTGTGTACGCATGTTTACATACAAGTGTGATGGCATTATATTTGTATGTGGTATGTTTGGCATCTTGGATGCTGAGCAGGTGGCCTATAAACACGTTTCTGACACAACATGCATTTTTTTAAATTGCATTTTTTGCAGCTTTCTAAAAACACAGGTTGGTGGTCAGTGCGGTGAATTTAACAAAAAAAGTACCTTAGGGTCATCTGTTCACATTCTAAATATAAAAAGCAATCATGTATAGATGATTTTTTCGTAAGGAACGGAGCATGAACGCAGGATGGTAAGCGCCGATTCTGTATAGATAAAAATGTTTATTTTTTCTAACAGAGCGGGCTTTCAGAAGAGCGTGTAAGTACAATTGAAAAGGAGTTAGGACTTAGGAATCCTTTGAGAAAGCCTAACCTCTCCTAATTGTAAATTTCAATATATTAGACAAGTAAGGAACTTAGATAGGCGTGTATACATTATGTAGTTAATATAGATGTTAAATTGTCCATATTTCCGAATTTATTTCTTATCATAGTCATTTAATGTACAGTAAACATTTATCGCTCATTCGTAATCTGTAGAAATCAGTCTGCTTCATCAATTTCCTTTATTCCTTTCTTTAAAGTTTTTTTTAAAAAAGCAACTATTGCATTTTCATTCAAGCGACAGTTTTTTACTTTAGTTTTTGCTTCAGAAATTCAAGAATGTTTTAATAATTTCAATATTTCAAGAAAATTAATTCTTTATTTCATAGATTTGCTTAACTTATACAAAAACAATTTTACTGTTTTACCTTTTTTCCATGTTAATAGTACACACTTTATACTTTCTCCTCGAAGCAAGCAGCCATATTTATACACACCATCGCCGTTTTTCATCTCACAGAAATTACAAAGCTATAAACTTATTATATATCTTGTTATTTAAAACAAAGGAAGACGAAGAAAACCGTTTTTTATTAGTAACGATAAGTATTTTGTCTGGGTGTACAAGCATACCTAAGCAAACTGATATGACGTGAATGGAAACCAGGAACGTTGTAGAGATTTGTTGGTCGGTCATGCTGCCCAGTTTTTCCCGTAGAGCTTTCACAACTATGTTGTAAGTTTGAGTTTTGTGGAATCCTTAAATTCACAATCATCAATCAAATTCAAATCTATACATCATCATTATATCATATTTGTATTATTGTTATTATTGTCAAATAAGAAATGATAGACGTGTATAAAGGTGTAAATACATATTGACATAATAATCTATAACATATAAAAAGGTATAAAATTGATCACCGCGATACTAATACTAATAAAGTATATATACTTATGATAGTGTATATATTAGGTTACTTACGCTGACAGAGTAAAGATGGTATTTTTCTCATGAACTATTTGCCTACGCACGAAAAAAAAAAACTTTTCGTTTTGTTAATTTTATGAATTTTTGTTACCAAATTAGAGACGGTGCGGATACTATGAAAAGAACCTCTCTCAATCATATTTGATCTTTTTTAAAAGTTATTTACAAGCACTGTTTACTGTTTCGTTCTCATAATTGTTAATCTAGTATATTTTAAGTTGTTGCACTTTCTGTGGCTGTACACATAATTCGAAATGACAAAAATGTATTAAATACATGGGAATTAAAATGTGTACTTGTCTCGTATTGATAAGTAGTAGGTACATACAAACTAAATTTAATTTGCCGTCGCATATATAAGGAAAAGCAACCAAGAAAAGTAATTCATTTGCATTAGTACAATATGTCTTACTAAAAATGTAACACTGCCATCTCAGAAAAAGGATTGTTATTTTTGTCGGCTTGCTTACACATATCTTGTATTGGAATTAGCTCACGTGTGGTTGCACACACGGTGTTTCTCAGAATTGCTTTCCTTCCTCCATACAACGGTGGTGGGTTAGTTTTGTGGGGGTTATTATCTTGATTGGTTTTGAAAAGAACGGAAAAGTGATCAAGTTCGTTTCAAGAAGTATTTTCCTGATGTTCATTATAGTGACTTATATATACTCACACAGTCTTAAAAATGTATAAAAAGTTAATTATCTTATGCAGTGTTAATCAAGAAGCTTTTTCAAAAGAGAAAAATAGATTTATTATAAACCCTGCCATAACATCTTTTTTTTCCTGACACCAACATTTTAAATGCGTTTCCACTTTCATTTTGACATCCGCATATTTAAGTATTGGTGAGGTTCTCTTGTTATAATACCACCACCACTCGTCATTGAATCGTGAAAAATGTACATAAATAGCCGTAGACAGTCTACATAACAATTTTAACTAAAATGTAAACCAGAAAGTACCTTTGACTATTTTGATACCACACACAATAAGAGTAACGTCGTGTACAGTTAATGATCAGTATGCATAAGGTAATTTTATATGTTGAATTAATACAACAAAACAATAATGAATACTGATAATTATTACTTCTCGATATCCCAAGATGCATAACAAGAACATGTTTTGCAACGGGAAAAGGGACATGGTGATAGGATAGAATTACACAGAGACGTGGTAAATGAAACTTTACTAACGTGCTATTTAAGTGTTTGTACATAACAAAATTTACACCTTGATGATGCAATTACTATGTAATTATTGAGGTGTAATAATAGCTGTGTAGTAGTAATGATAATAATAATAATGATAATCATAATCGTAAGTTTTTTCGTTGCAAGCCGTAACAATAACGGCTGCAGAAACAAAGGCATACATAATATATTGTACAATAGCGTCGACCATACTATGTATAATGTGATGTGCGTACCATTTTTTCTCTCTTCCTCTCAGAGAGAGAGTCCAGACAAAAAAAATAAGTCTGGTTTACAACAAGTAAGTATACGTGAACAAGAGTACTGCCTAAACTTTTTTGCTTTTACATGAGCAAAACATGTTATTATTTATGCAGCATGCATCATGGATCGCGTTGTAAATATGTAATGAGAATGAGTTGAAAGTGTTGTTTGTGTAAATGGAAACGTGTGCTTGTTGTAATTGCTAAAACACCTTTAAAACGTCTCTTAAACGGTATACTCCTTTTTACCCAGAAAAAAATCTTTCCATCTAAATTTTCCTTTTTCTTTCTTTTTACCTACCGACACCACCAACAACTCTCTAAACTACACGACGATAACGACGATGTGATGCTAAGAGAGAGGGAAAGAGAGAGAGTGTGTGTGTGTGTGTGTGTTGAGAAACCCTGTTGTGTTTAAAATGTAGTAGGGGGCATAGCAATTTCTTCGTATTATTTTAAAAACCTAAAATTATTTTGCAGGAGGTAATTATGCTAAACAACTGGTATATGGATCGGAATGAGCAACTAATAGTTTAAAGTAATCATGAAAGTACAGCAAGAAAACGAAATAAAATTCAACAAGCTCATGTAGAGTATGTGTGCTCATGTAGTTTGATGAGCGAAGCAACAAACACAAGTATATTGCAACAAAAAACAACATCAGGTTTGTTGTTTATATTAGTGCTTGGTGATTTTTTGTAGATCGGTTGTGGTGTTGGTGTTGTTGTTGGGAGAATGAGACGCACGAAATGTGAAATGGCTTTCAAATGACTTTTGAAAAGCTTCTTCAATGTCATTAGATAAATTTGAGAATGATGATGATGATGATGACGATGCTGCAAAGGAAAGAAAATGAATATGATGACGTTGTTGGTTCGAATTATGAAAATGAAAGATTATCATCAATAATGATGCGCCTATGTATTTTAAGTACAATACAGAATGGTATAATATGTGCAGAGGGAGAGAGAGAGTAGGTTTGTTTGATTCCTTTTCTCTCAGTTCACGGTATCGAAATATGAAAGAAAGCATACTGAATAGGAAAAGAAAATGAGGATGATTGACTGATAAAATTTTATGATGTTGTTAACGGGTTAGCGGACCCAAGACCTATACACATGCAGGTCACAAAGGAGAGGAAAGAGAGAGAGATACTTTGTTGAATTAGAGAATTACACACAACGACGAGGAGTGGAAAAAACAGGTATTTTGAATATACATGTAAGACATCCATGCAGGCATACTTCCAGAGATAGATCTGACGATGCATTATTTTTAATTTGCGGAATGCAAAGAAAAAAGTAAACAACTCAAAAGTGAATTGATGTGCTTCATTATTTCATTGTCCACCCATATAGACTGCCTATAATAGTAAAAAAAGTTAGACATTTTCTGGTGGGGTTGTGTGTGCGAGTGAAAAAGGTGTTGTGTGCTGCATATTTTAGAATTGGACAACAAAATCAAATACATAAAGAAAGATATAAAAACGACACAGATTATATACTTACAAAAGTTATATACCAAATGTAGATTCCACTGTTGACATTCAAACATTTAAGTCGAGATATAATACTACTACAATCATCCTAAATTTCAGCAGTAATAATTAGGTTTAATTTGAAATAAAGGTATTTATAAATAAATATAAATAAATGAAACGGGTTATGTAAATATATTAAGCATAACATATAATAGGTAATAAAATACATTAAAGTTGATAAAGTTGAAGTAAAAGCAAGCATGTTGTAAATTTATACGAACATCTATCTGCAAAAGTTGAAATAGATGATGACACACAGAGTTATTTATTGTCCATTTGCCACCAGACCATTGGCATTATTATTGTCATCATCGTCTCAGACAACACATACAAAAAGAAGATTAACTGACACGTATAATTACATCTTAATTATAATCTAATATGCTTTTACCGTAGTCGCAAATTAATTTAGCTCTCGTTCATCATTAAATCTTATGTATACAGTATGGTGGTATTCATATATTTGCATTCAATTAGCTGTAGGTAAATGCATAAAAATATTTAACAAAAGGACTGTGCTTAAACTATTCCAAATTCAACAGTCCACTATATAAAATACATAATACATTATATTATTGCTCTTAAAATCAATAAAGTAGTTACACAAAAATATTTAGTCACAATTTACAACGTACTACTGTACCGTCTATGGCTGTGTACACAGCATTGTACACACAATATTTCCGCTTCCGTGAATGAACAATGCATTTTTTAACTGTCACGGAGGTGTGGTGTGTGTGTGTGCCGCTGAAAAGGAACTGTTGATAGCATAAGGAAAAAAAATAATTAGACATACCTCTTCGTAGAAATAACGGGATTGTACCATCCAAAATAATAAAGATGATTGTTACGTCCTGGCTTTGAAACCTGATCTACTGTAGATTATTTTCCCCCTTCATATACTACTAGAAATAAACATACCAAACCAATACACAGTTGGAACAAAAAAAAACAACGTTTGTCACTTGTCGCTATAATATTACAATGTTACTAGAGTAGAAATGAAAACTATTATACCTAGTTATACCACTAAACCAAAAAAATAAAGAATTAATGACCAGATTTAATGCTGGAGAACAAAGAAAGTATACATACCTACAAGTAGATAAAAATAGTGTGTTTGATTGAAAGTCCCCTATAAACACTACTTTACAATATTATTAGTTTTACAACAGATCCTACAACTCGTGAAACAGTTTTATATTTTTAAATACTTATGATTTACAGAATACAACAAACATCTTTAGGGTGTTAGGTACGTATTAGTCCATATACCCTGAGACAAAAAATATACCTCTTACAACCGAATCATTCTCTATACATACATCGTCGTAAGGTAATTATTATTGTTGTTGTTGTTATTGTATTAATGAACATCTCTACAACAAACACTACAACAAGTTATAATACTATCACTTACAATACAGTCATGTAGAAGCAACTTTTGTTTCCTTTTTCTCTCACCTAATCAAATACATAGCTAATTATAGCACGCGCTAGTGTCGTTGTACTACAGGTAATCTACATCATTAGGTAAACTGGTATTTTAGTTTGTGGATGATTGCTCCGGTGTGTGCGTACGCTACTGTATGTCAATTTAAGTCTGTTGTTGCGAAAATGTGTGTGGAGAAAGTAGACAGCAAATCCTTTTATAGCTACTACTCTACGTTTTTTATCTTGTTAGGCTATTAAAAGGAAAAAAAGAAAGCTTGTTTTAACCAAGACAGTGCAAATACAATACCATTCAATTAATTAGTACGTATTATATCATCTCTTCCGACGTCATTACACTTACTATTATATGCCTAGTTAAATGGTAGTGGTGACCTTAATTATTATTATTAGAAATGATACTACACTTATTATACATATTTGTTGCTCATTAAATAACCGCACTGTCATTTATATTTACTGTCTACCATAAAATACAGAAGCCGCTTTTCCTGCGGTGGCGGCGGTGTGGTTGCTTCTGTGGAATCGATCACTATCAACAGCATAAAAACAATTCCAATTTTCAATGGCAGTTTCCAAGAAGCCTAAATACACACAAAGTCATAGTCATAATAGATGACGTATTTAGTTATATAAACGCATGTAAAAGGTATTAAAAAATAGGATTGCTATCAGATGTGCAAGCTGGATGCTAAGATTCTGTTGTTAGCACTCGCTCTCCCAGTTATAATAACATGGTATCGCTTTATCACGTAATACATACGTTTAACAGTTTTCAACCAATATACTTAATCATTCAGCGGCCATAAGTGTACTGATAAAAACTGATTTTATTTTAGCAATAAGCACTTTATAGGTAACATAACAATAATAATAATAATAAGTACGTTCAATCAGAGATGGGAGGGAGAGAGCACTATAAAAAAACTGTTTCCAAATAGTCTAACCTTTAGCTGTTTTAAAATGCTAAGACATTTATTCACAGGGAAATAGGTAGTATTGTTTTATAACACCCGAGGGGATGACAAAGTTGCACAGAATTCCATTTTTATCAGTGCAAACGTTTATTCGCTCTCGTGCTATTGGTTCTCATGCGCAGTTCGTCATGAACGCGTCTGTATTTATAATTTGCATTATAATCAATGGCATCCGCAGTGCCAGATTCAAACTGTTGTTCTATATTACGTGGTGGTTAATAATGAGAAAACTTTATTAATGACCACACTTTAAGTCTAGTATATAATATGGCCAATTAATATCATATATGTATATCTTACTTTCCATCAAAACATTACAAATGACCTAAAATGTTCTTTGTTGAGGACAATGTCATCTGCTGCGTGTTGCATACATTTATGTAAGAATTGTGAAGTACGTAAGTAGACACGATTACTAGGTATTATCCACAACAAGTAAGACACATAAAAAACTTACGTACATGTTCCCTTCAAATTGTTACCAATCATTGATAATTTTGAAGAAGGGTCATGTATAAACTTTAAATGGTACTTACTGAAGCGCTTGAATACATTCACTACATAAAACAAGGATTAGAAAGATTAATGATAAAAATTTAGGGGTAATAATTAAAGTAGGTAGATAGATTATTTGTGAAGTAAGCTTTAACGTAATTCCTGTCAATTTCATTACCCTAAAATAGAAAACTGCGAAAAGTCAAAAGGGATTTTCGGAAGTATAGACAAAAATGCTAGATGCATTATCTTAAAATGAGGGAGACGTTGATAAGTTATATTTTTGATCGGCTTGGTAAACCCTATATGTAATATTATATAAGTTGTAGTTTGAAACCGGCAAAAGTCATACCAAAATGGGCTGGGAAATTTAGTATACAAATCGATACTGTAAGATTAACTGACAAATAATTTTTGCTTGAATAAAAAATTGGCTGTTCCTCGTTATTTTTACAAGTAACAGCATTCAACATTGAGGCGTTTCTTTTTAATTGTTTTTTAAATATTATTCCAAATGATCCCAACGTCTGTCTCGAGTAAGTTTTAGTTTTACAGTGAGAAAAAGGACCATGAAGAATGGTGACGTTTTGACTCAATAAGTGGTGTAAGATTTAGCATTTTGAAGTGTCCAAAATACGACCCTTTAAGACTCAAATGACTATCAAAAGTTAATTTGTACTGAATGGAATTGTCTTTACAAGTTGCAATGTCGACTTGATCAATTCTTCAAAAAAATAACCAAATTTTAATTTAGAAAATATTTCTGTCCAAGTCGATTTTACTTTAGCGATTTCACTTTCGGTGAAATGTTTTATGTTAGAAAAACTTGTAAGTA
>JAHZNB010001490.1:0-28595 GCA_027744295.1 Callyntrura guangdongensis
TTAAGTGGGCTAGTGTTTGTTGGAGGGTAAAGAGCGCGTGTTATGAGAGTGGTGGGAACTGGAGCGAATTACAGGGCTTTCTCTCTCTCTCTCTCTCTCTTGTTGTCCGTTATTTTGTTATTTACTGCCAATATTTCATTGTCAGTGGAGAGAAAATAGTAGTAGACACACAGGGTACACATTGTGTATGTAACGACTGGAACTAAAATGCACGGTTCAGTTGTATTTAGCTGTTGTGGTGATGATAGTGGCCTACCATTTATGTCTACAAGCTGCACAGAATAAAAAGCCTTGGGGCTTGGCGCTAGAGAGAGAGTGTTAGGTAGAAAATGCTATTTAGTTGAGAAGATATAGTGAAAAGAGAAGAAGAGAGAGAGAGAGGGAAAGTAGCTGGTGGCCATTAGGTAATTTATGTACCCAATAAAAATTAACGAGGAGGAGTGTACTAGTGGGAATTTTGCTGTGTGTAGTGGAGGGAAATGCACAGTTGTGTAGTAATGTGCCGTTATAAATATTACAATTGGAAACAGCCGTGTCCATCGACGCCGCCAACAGCCAGCTCCAACCAGCGACTCCAACAAAAACACAGTACATTTAACAGGAACATCTTTTTCAAGGGAAGCACAGAGAGAGAAGGAGAAAATAAAGTGGAACTGTTGCATTTTTGGAGGATTATTATTTTTATTTAGAATATAACCAGTTAATGACGGAAATGGAGTGAGAGTGTTATTTTTTCTCTCGCAGATTTTTGTTAATAGTGTTGGCGTCCTGACTCTTGACTGCACTCACTGCGTCCTCTTCACATTTTTATGAACAAAAATTGGGGGAATGGGCTAGTAAAAATAACAGACCCTGTCGTCTCAAGAACAGTATAATGCATGTGTGGTGGTAACGCATGGGACAACCACAGTAAAATGCATGGATATATTTGTACACATTGTCATGTTTTCTTCTGCAGAAAAGTTATACTGCGTGGTTTTTACTTCATTAAATATAATTTGGCAAGCAACGGATATAATATATGTATATTATTATTATATTACTGTCTATACAAGCCGTTCTTATATTAGCAAACTGGCCAATTTCCCAACCGAAAAAAATGGAGAAGAATATATACGTCTCTGCTCCATCAAAGCGGAACATTTTTGATGTTGCACAATGTCGAGAGAATTTTCAGTGTAGTATCACATCACCCTTAGAATGCAATCCTTATACGACGTTTTAGAGAAGCTGACCGATCAACGTACAGACAAAAGAAGACAAAAACAGGACTTATTATAACGTGCAGTCAGCTACATAAATACATTCGTATAGACTTTTTTTCTTTTGGAAGCAGTCAAGCGCACCCAAAAAGCGCAAAACGTTTTTTTGCTGAACTGTATATATATTCATGTTACAAGGGTTACGCAATCGTACATGACGTTCCCTTAAATAACCATGATTTACTCGTGTATACTACACAGTTCATAATATTATGTGATCAAGTATACAATAAGAAAGTATCCTCACAGAGTATTAATCTGAAGAGCTGGTAGTACTAGTACCACAAATAAAAAAAATGAAAAGATACGACGAGATCCCTTCCGCGGGACTGTGTTGTACTTTCTCCTTGTTCTTGTTCCTCATCTCTTTTGCTTTTTTGTCTTGCCTCTTTCTCTTTAGTGGATGCAGCTGGAGCAAAGAAAATATTATGATAAAAAGCGGACAGATATTGTTTTCAAGTGGGGCCCAGGGACAGAGCGCATAAAAAATAATCTAGCACCAACACTGCCACCAGACCCAGCAGCAGAAGAAGATGAGAATGATGAGGAGGACTGCGACCAAGACAAGGATGGCAGCACGACCTGTATGTGCAAGAGAGAGAGAGAGATGCGAGCTGGTCTACTTATTACACAGTAGGCAGTAGTGTAGGGGAAATCCAGGGAGAAAAGATGGCGAGGTCACATATAAAAAACCAAATATTGCGACTAATACCCGGACCACTTATATATATTGCCAGCCATCATAATTTTTACTGGGGGGTTTCGTTTTTTATGTACTCTTTTCTCTCTCTTCCGCTCTTCCTTTTCTGCAGCTGGATATCTTTCCACTGACCACGTTTCAAATGGGGCGTGATAGCTACACAGAGTGACACCCGGAATAAAAACTACTGAGCGCGCTTCTCTTTCTTTCTTTCGCTTTCTCTCTGGTAAACATAACAGGAACAAAATAGAAAGAATAGAAAGAGGAAATAATAAAATTGTAGCAGAATAGCGTAAACCCCATCGTGCTTTTTTGGATTTTTTTGGTGTAATGGTAACAGAAGGTCTTTCTTAGAAGAAGCCACAACTACTCCTGCACAGCATATTACTTCAAGATATTTATATGGTCAGGTCCTTATCAGCGTCATCCATAAGTATAAAAAAGTAGGAAAACTTGTACAGATGAAAAATAGGTAGTTTTTTCGCAACCCAGAAAAAAATGCTTGAATCAAATCGATCTTTTGTTATTGAATGTGCGAGGAAAACTACGTTACTTTCACATTATCCGCCGCCTTGCCATTATTATAAGACTTGAAGAGGTCTAACAAACAGGGACGTACACAGTTGCAGAGAGAGAGAGAAAAAAAAATGAACGTAGGACGAGTATATTTTACGAAAGTAAGAAATGATTTCCTTCCTCCACCCACAAGTTAGTGCATATATCCATCTACACACACACTGTATCTTTCTTTCATTTTCTTTTTTTGTGATATTGGGATCTTACAACGACCAGGAAAAAAGTGCTCGCTTTGATCCATGATTTCCTTTATAACTCCTTGACTTGGTTTAACTTATTTACGAGACATTTGCTTCCATTTCATTGAGCTTTGGCTTCATGCTGAATTTGACAAATGCTATATGACTTTTTTTTCTCACACACACACACGGAGGGAGGCTAAAAACACGCCGTGGCTGACTGGCTTGTTCGCCTAAATAAATAGCCATTTCTTTTCTCCCTTTCTTTCTTTTTCTTATACTTTCTCCCTACCTTTTTACTTCTGTGATCGGTTGCGTAAACATAAAATGCTACAAACAAGAAATTTGCCCTTTGCATTTTTTCGATATTAGTTGTAATAAAGCCTGTTTGACAGTACTAGTTTTCTGTTATGGTCTAATGTGATAGATACACACAAGCTGTCAGTGGTCATGTATAAATTTTTAAATTGTCGATATTTCTCCTTTCCCTCAGAATTCAAAGAAAAAATCCCCCTGTGAAGGGAATAGGTAGCATGTTCATGAAAAATGTTAAAGAATATTGTTATATCTCTGTAAAATAGTGAACTTCTTTAAAAAAATGTTTTTATATCCCAGATCTCTTAAGACACAGAGACGCGAGTCCACCTTCAGAAAAGCTGAATAATATTGTCTCTCTGTAAATATTATTTTGGTTCGTGTCTCCCTCACCGCGTATGAAAAGTAAATCTTGCTATTATAGTTTTTTACACATGAACCCGTTATATCCACCTTTTAGTGTTATCTGATCCAAGTTTAAAAAATATGCAAAAGTTTAAACACAATTTTTCTTCTATTTGCATACATGCATAAGCAAATAACACGCAGCAAAACACACTCAAAATGTCTACCTATTTCTCTCGCTTCCCTTACTTTTTTCTCCATCTTCTGTATTATTTCACTTTCTCCCCAAAAATCCGTCGTCCACTCCAACTTTTGATATCTCTATACACACACTTTCCCTCTTTTTTCTGCCTGTCTGAAAAAATTCTTGATCTATTCCTTGTTATCCCTCTCACAAAAAAATAATAATAAATGTAAAAATGGCTTCCAAAAATATATTTCTAGGTACATATACACATACATCATCATGACTGCAGCTACGTGTTTGTGCACCTCTTTCTCTTACCCACTACTTTTCCCCGGCTACTCTCACTTCCTCTTTTCCTTTCCTTTCTGTCTTTTTGCTTTATATGCTTCTGCATGCCTGTTTATATGTGTGTATCAAAGACGCATAAGGAAACACACAAGATCCCTTGGGTATAAAGTTGTCTTTTCAAGTAAAATTTATTCCGTGTTCCTGTGTGTTTCTTGTTCAAAAAGACAAGCTTACATATTTTATAGGTAGAAAAAAATAAATAGTAAATATAATGTAATATGCAAGAGGGTACAGAAAACAGGCGTTCATTTTCAACGACATACACACACATACACAATAAAATACTACATCCCTTGCCACGAGCTATTCAGGCAGTGAGCTGAAAAGTAAAAAGCTAAACTCAATTTTTTCTCTCTTCGTATTCTTCTTTCTGGTGGGCTTTCTCCCTCCATTTAAAAACAGCTTCTGCAAGTCTCAGGCTGCGTGGGTGTGTATCTTTCCGTAAGTAAGTCCTGTTCTCTGGTTATTCGTGTATACGATTATGGATAAGACAGGGAAATGCATTATTTGGGAAAGTATTGTATGAAAACCTCCATGGATGATGAAACCATAACCAGGGAAAGAGTAACAAAGGAGCAGAGAAAGAAGAGGGAAGACCAGACCACCTTCTGTGTAGAACTTCAATTTGACTTCTATCATCTCTTCCGTTTCTTTTTTGCATTTTTGCTTCATTCTTAGAAAATGCAAAGACAGCTTCTACGTAGAAGCATGTAAAAATGGGTAAGATTATAGGGAAATCCAAACACAAAAGTTATACATGTGTGTAAAGATGAAAAATAAATAGGTGATATGTTCTCAATACTTGAGGGTATACATACATCTCGTTTGTATGAAAATGTCTATAATATTCCATCTGTCTTTGTTACACACCTTTGTACACTGCCAAATCCCAGGCTTTCCCCTGAAATATGTTTTTTCTTTCTTTTACAAGAATATCGGCAGCTCGATTATTTCTCGCTATTTTTTATATCTGATATGCATCCAGTTACTAGACAGTTTGATAGGTAGCTACAAGAAGAGGATGAAGATCTGGTGGTAAGCATGTAAGAATGGATGACTGACGACGAAAATGGGAAATTTGGAAAATCTTGTTTTGAAAGAGTGTAGTATTTAGATAGTCCATTTTTTAAAGGTTCTCTCCGTTTCTGTTTGACTTTTTTCTTATTTTGTGCGTAAGTTGTAGTAACTTCCGGTGATTCCATTTTCTTCCAGGAAACCCTCGTCCTATGCTGGGTATGTAGGCAGGGAACGGAGAAAGAGAGAGAAGCAGTGGCGTCAATATCAAGATCAAATAGAGAAAGAAAAGAAGAAAAGAGAATAAATAACAGGGTAAAGGCATGTCGATAGTGATAACCAATAACTTTTATAGAGGCTCGTCCAAATAGGGAATAATCCATTTTGTAAAATATTTCTTCTCTTTTCTCCTCCTCGTTGTTTCCTCGGCGTGGTGGTTCCTCTTAACTCGTTTTTGCAAACGACAGGCGTATTCAAAAAAGGCGAAACAAGCAAGTTGCTACACAGTTTGGCAGATAGTTTTAAGACAGAGAGAAGGGAACGAAGAGAGAGAAAAAAATACATTCCAAAAAGAAACTTTCTCTATGTCGATGTCTAAACAGGAATACTTTGTGTTTCCTCAGGAATTTTCCCGGGGACCAAGTCAGAGAGAGAATGCCATCACCAGCCTGTTTTGTAGCAAGAGCATTTTTTATACTTTGGACCAAACAGGACCTGGCATCCATTTCGAAAAGAATGCATGGACTGGATAGATAGGGGAACGTTACTGCCTATCAAAGCTCAAACAGAGAAGTTGGACGTGTGGAAGGTATGCATGAGTGAAAGACAGTAGGCATAGTTCAAACCAGAAAGAGAGAAAGGACGAGAGAGAAAGAGACGAGCACACTTCTTAGTTGTTTCTAAACAAAATAAGACAGTTTATGAGCGTTTATAATTCGTGTAGCTTGTCTGCGTACAAACTCGTTGAAAACTTTTTTTGTCAGGCATCAGCCTCGAGTTTCCTTCCTGGTTGCCATTTCAAAACTTTAACGTGTTCAGCATTTTTTCCCTCGAAAGGATACAACAACCCTGATATTATCAGGCAAGCTTTAAAAAATTTCCTGCTTTTATGCCCACTCACATATACAGTTAAGGTTGTTGGTGTAAACGATGTTTTGTGGGAGCGGGCAGAGAACCCCGGGAAATAGTGAAAATTACATGGGCAAGAAAGATAAAAAATCCGCAGAGTGACAAATTTTTAAGCATTTTCGTTTTTATAGCCTTTTCTCTACCTAAAATACACTGCTGCATACTTTTTTATGAGAGATTATTGCCCTAACCCTACCCTACACAATGTATACAATACACCCATATTTTCTTCACTTTCTCCCACCAGTTCACCTCTTCTTTTATCCAAAGTCTCATCCATTTTGCAATATTGGCTCTTCTAATTACTATTGTTTAAATGGCTACCCGCTTTCCCTAATTTAGTCCCACACTTAAGAAACGCACAGTAATCCATATTTACAACAGTTTAGAAAAGCAGCAGCATCGTTTTGCAAAACTTGTACAAAAAACTGAATTCATCCAAAAATTTTAATACGATAAAGATGATGATGATGAGCCGAAACTTGTTTTGAGGTCGGATATACTTCCTCTGTAATAAGTACTCCCTTTGTGTGCAGGAAGTCTAGATTATATACACCCGTCACAACGTAACGTTGTGTAACTCACTAAATCTTTCGCTCTTTTCGTCTTTCTCTTTTCTCTTTCTCTCTTATGTTCCAGAAAAGCTTCAGGCCAGCAGCAGTGGAAGTAGCAAGACATCTGCCCATAAAACGCTTTATTATTACACTTTACGTTCTCCGTATTACCATTTCAGAGCACTTAAGGGAGTTGCATGAGCTCATTTTGGTAACGGCAATTTTAATGGCTACCTTGGACCCAGGCAAAAAGATGTATTTATATACTTGTGGGGTAAAGAAAATGGAGAAAATACAAAAAATGTATTGCCAACGACAAAAACAGTGTTGCAGCAACAGTAGTAACAGCAGCATTTTTTTGTTTCTTCCAAAATTAATACAATTTCTCTTCGATTTTCCTTTTTTAGACGGAAGTAAAGTTTGCAACTGGAAATACTCTTGCTTTCATTTTCTCTCTTTCTTTCAATCCACCCTGTATTGTTTAGACAATAAAAAGTTTCATCGTTTCTTTTACCTCAGGTAATAGAGTTTGCATTTAAAAACCGAGACATTTTTACAGCTTCAATAAAACCGGACTTGAACTTTTAGGATGAGTGTGTGCTTAAGATCTTGCAGATACAAGAACAACGACGACGAATGGCGGTACAGCTCAGAGTTTTGCTAAGCCCGGGGAAGGTTTGTGGTTGGTGGGTAATTCATTTGGGCTTATTAACACCGCTGTTGAAAACGCTGTGGTAGTTTAGCCCTCTCTGTCTTTTGGTCTATATGAAGCTGATTAAAGGAGCACTTGTCTATAAAATATCTTATTGAAAATGAGTTGCTCAAGTTTAAGCACTGTAGAAGATACGGAAACTGCAAAAAAATCGGCACAACACTATACAACTACAAGAGATTTTTCCTGCTTGTTTTATTGTTGCATTGTAGTTACTTTACTTTACAAGTAGTGGCATCTGTCTGTATTCTTATGTTGGTGACATGTGTGACCAGTTTCATAGGGAATATAAACAAAACACAAGAATGCGTTACGTAGCAAGTTCGTTATGCCCATTGTGGTCTCTTTTCTAAATGAAGTAAAATGCACTCGTGGATGGTAAACGGCAGACATGCCGATGAAGTGGCGACGATTTTCAGGGAAAAACGAGAGAAGACAAGGGAATGGTATGTTTTCTCGCACTGTGTGTCTTTTGGTAGATCTACATTTTAGATTATAGGCCGTCATTGTATTATACGGTCTCTAGGTATTAAAGGCTGTAGTGTGTGTGTGATACTATGTGGCTGGAAAATAGAAAGAAAAGCCAAGATTTATTGACTGAAGGATTTATGTGCCTCATAAAGAACGGGCTTGTCGTTAAGGATGGCGTTAATGACCGAAGTCGCTTAACACCACAGAGAGTACAAGTTATACAGATACGGATGGGGACGGTGACACTCATCCAAGGGACACATATACACACGAAAACTCTTTTTGCCGGCGGACGACGACATACCATCAGAGAAAGAGAGGACGAAATACTGTCTTGAATAAGATGAAAGGGTAATCCCACCACCAGAGCGTGCACCTAACTGCCGTCCTCGTTATGTCTACATATTTAGCGGACGCCTTCCCAGAGTAAAAAGACAAGGGGATAAAAAATGGTTGTGACTAGATTAAATAAAAGGTGAATAGGTACATGGCATCCATATCAGGGTCGCTACTAGGTTTACCTAATGGTAGAGCCGTTCCTAATTCTCTAGAAGTCGAAAGAAGAAAATAGAATGACACGATGACCAACAACCTGTCATGTTTTTCTGTGTCTTTCCACCGTCGTTACACACACAAGGAGAGAGTGAGAGGAAAGAAGCACGAATTTTAGAGGGCGGATCAAGTGATCAGGAAAAAGGAGCACGGCGAGTCTCGCAAACAAAAATGGAGCAGTTTCCTGCCTGTTCACAAGAAACCAACAAACGACAACGTTGTACGGCGTGGCGTGCTCGCTTAATTTTCGGTCCGTGTGTCACTATTCACGTAGTCAATTAAACCCATCTGTCACTTGAGTCAATTCTACCACGACGGTAGTACCTAACGGCGTTTAAACAAATAAAAAAAACTTGTATCCGTTCTTCACATTACGCACGTGTGATAGGTAATCTGTTCTGGGGTACGAGCCTACGGAGAGATAAGGCATACGAACGGGCCCTGTCGCCCACTATAATTTAAGGCAGGTTGGGTGTCAAAATTGATTGATTCTTTATTTCGTTTAATCTATTACCGAGATGGTACTTTCCCGCCCAATTAATTCCTTTGGGACAGTTTCATCTCTGCTGCTGCTGGAGAGACTTCACTCCATCTTTTTATGTCACCCACACCGTCCTGTGTTTCGAGTCGGGAAAAAATTACACCGTAGAGAAAAGGTGTTCCGGGAAAATTTAAGGGGAAGCTGGGTAGGAAAAAGGATAATATTTTTTAAGCGTTGAAGCACGAACGTTTTCCCAGAATGCTTTAACCTGAACAGCTTTGCTTGCTGGATTTTGGGAAAGGAATTATACACACTTTGATGAATCTTTGGTTGGATTGGACTAGAAAATCATGATGATGAGGATGACTATCATAACTCAGGCAATGTTTTTAAAGCGGTATCGTGTTATCTCGTTACTATTTTTTGTGCCGATGCTAGTCTTCAATACGCATAACGACCAGTTCATAGTAAGCTGGGTAGGAAAAAGGATAATATTTTTTAAGCGTTGAAGCACGAACATTTTCCCAGAATGCTTTAACCTGAACAGCTTTACTTGCTGGATTTTGGGAAAGGAATTATACACACTTTGATGAATCTTTGGTTGGATTGGACCAGAAAATCATGATGATGATGATGATGAGGATGACTATCATAACTCGGGCAATGTTTTTAAAGCGGTATCGTGTTATCTCGTTACTATTTTTTGTGCCGATGCTAGTCTTCAATACGCATAACGACCAGTTCATAGTAAACAAGGATGATTGGTTTTTTATAGTTTAAAAAAAATACCGGAAAAGAACCAATTGTATATCCATTCCACACAACCAGTGCGCTATCATCAGAAGATATATAGTATTCTGAACTGCTTCAACATCCGGGATAAAAATTGTACGTGATGACCACGTAATTTATTTTGTAATGTGTACACAGAGATAGTTCCCACTTTGATACGATTTTTTGGTAAATATTACTTTCAAAAGGATTTTCTTTTTTATCCCTTTTTCTCTTCCATACCAATTTTATTCAGATTCAAAAGCGGATATCGTCAAAATGTACAACAGAACACACACACTCACTCGCACAAACCAATAATTTTGTTTCGTGTTTGATTCCAATTGCATATTAGCTCATGAGGGTTCTTTTCTCCTAGCTTTCAAAAGAAAGGTCGCAAAAATCTCAATCGATACTTTCAAAATTGCTTTTTGAAGAGAGTGAGGTAAAAAGGGAGAGAAAAGGGATATAGATTAGATCGAGAAAACGAATAAGACGAAAAAAAACACGGAAAATCCTGATTCAAGTTTTCTCCTCACGATTCTTATTTGTTTTTCATACAAGGGAACGCACACACATCTTCGATTTAGAGATTCGCGATTATATTGCTTTTTCTATCTCTCTTTCTCTCTCTTCATCCTATTTTTGTTGGTTTTCATTTCTTTTCTGATATCCCTCCTCAGTGCAGCTTAACCTAAAAGATTTTTCCTCGTTTCCCATCATCATCACTCCGCTCACACCGGTTAACAAATGCCTCTTTTCTGCGAGGACTGATAAAACGGTCATATATTTATCCATGTATATTGAACGCTGTTTTTATTTTTATTTTGCTAATACGTAAGTAATTTCAATAATAACATTTGCGGTTGTATTCTGCAATTTGTGTATTGGTGTTTCTTGAGAGAGAAATAATAACAGGGCAAATATTCTCGAGAACAACAAGTCTGACCGGGTCCAAATTGCTTACAAATTTGTTGGTATCTCACAGGGCACAGGGAGAAACTGCTTTTACAAGATGAAGCTGAGAAAAAAGGTTATATACACACATACGACACACTTACAAGTAAAAGCAAAAAGTGGTTACGAGTATATCTAGATGAATATCAAAAATGCGGTTGTGCACTATCGACTATTACGATGAGAAAGAGTTGAGTGGGTGTAGTATGTTGAAGGTAGATATGTGGTGTCTGTGTGAGAAGAGAAGTGTGTGGTGTTATTATTACGGTATCTGGTATCTCTAAACTGTTTTTGCGTTTTACATTGTAAATGCTACTCATATATACACACACTAGCAGACGATATGGAAGGAAACGACGAAAGAAAATAATTCCTTTGGCTGTGCTTCCTCGTCTATACATCTACTCAGGATACTGCGTGTATGGGGAAATGAATGGGATGCCGACAAAACCACAAGCCTTTCTTTCAGGCAACATCTTTTCTCTCTTCTCTCTTCTGATACACACACACCATTTATTCCACACGAAAACTTGGCGAGAGGAAACGCAGCAAAGTTTCCACGATTTTGGTTCTGGTTTAACTGGCAATCAACGCCTTTTCGCTACCCGACATAACCAAACGAGGACGTTGGGCAAGACACGGAATAAGGATAAAAAATAGAAGAAGAAGAAGGCTGATAAGGAATTGTGTTTTCTTTAACCAAAGCAATAATACCATTTATTTGGGGAAAATTTCCAGTAGTTATTTCTCGGTTTAAGGTCGAGCACCTAAAAAACGTGTAGTACTTGAGTATATATAGATACGTATGTTAAGAAAACATATGTATATGGAAGACAGCTAAAGGATAAAACAGGGAAACATGAACCAAGTTTCGTTTTTCTTCCCCTGAACCAATATAGATCTGTATAGTTTCCCGTAATGAGATCCAGCTAGTCCAATAGATAAGTGGACACAATAGCTGGTGCGACCACGCGTGGTATAGAGAGATACGTATAGAAAAAATATACATATCTCATCAAAGATATTTCCCCTCCCCTCTGCCCTGTTCCCATTTATACCCTGTTTCCTCGTTAATTTGCACTGATGCTGCTGAGATAAGGATGGTTGAAAGGATACCGGATATCATGTTGGTATACCTAAAATTGCATGTGCACAAAGCTCCTTACCGTGAAATCCTGGGAAAGTTTGGACCTTTGCTAAAGATACTGGCAAACTGTGTACATCCTTTGGATGATACGCCAGGAATATTGCGGTTATTTTCCACTTTCTTTCCTCAGAAGAAAAGAGGCGTGTATGAGAGATAGTGAGAGTCTTCTGTCCAGTTTGCCTAGTCTTAAAAAGCCAGGGAGAGAGGGAGGGAGAGATGAAGTGGAGCAAGAAAATGGTACATCCGTAGGGAATAAATGGCTACTTTTTTCCTTTGAAAATGATCTTACACCTCGACATTCCCCGTTTTCCCGTTTGCCCTGTCACAATACCTTTCTCAATGCTACTCATATAACCCAGGGAAAAACAGCCCTTCTTGCATATTTTTATCATCTCTCTCTCTCTGGTTTTTAACACATGTTTACTTAACTTATCCTCTTCTTAAGAGTGCAAATATATCCAAATATGAAAAAAAATACTTTTTGAGAGTACCTGATACAAAAATGCATTCATAGAAAGATTTGACGTCAAGTGTGAAAAAAAAGTTTCCGGTAACTTATTTCCCGTTGCTGCTCTATCTCACATGCGGATTTTCCAAGAAATCAACACAAATCCCCAAAAGATGAGTGGGGACTAAGAGATATGGAGACGGAGGAAAAATGCAACTTATATCGTCATCATCGTCTTCATCCAGCTGGTAAATGAAAAAATATTAAAAGAAGAAAGTATGCACATCTGCTAAACTTTTTTTATCCCAAAAAGTACAAAAAAACTGGCGGCAAGTGTGAGCAAGTAGGCAATAGTTGTAAAAAACGAGAAAGAAGTAAGTAATGTAATAGCTGCTTTTGAGTCTTTTCATTAAACCTCCCACCCAACACTCCTTGTCAGGAATGAGAGGATAAAAAAAGAATATTACGACGATATCATTTATTTCAACATTTATCTACCGCAACACATTTTGGTACGTTGATTACGAAAAAGAAAATATACACGCGTGTGCATGCATATGTATATACACTCTGTCCGGATAATATTAGACGCTCTTTCACTACAGACGACGAGGACTTTTTTTCTGTTTGCCGTGGAATTACGATAATGTGCGGATTTTAGGATGACGGATACCTATTGACTTTTCAAGAATGCGGTGTTATTGGGGTTATTTCAGGGATCAGATTAATATATTGTTCATTTTGTTGGAAAACTTGAGGAGATACCTATCTTTTTGCCCCTCCAACTATATTGGCTGGTAAAGTGTATCCGTAAACCTTTTTTAATAACGATCACAGTTTTCTTTGGTTGGAAGGAGGGGAGGGAGGTAACCATCAAAGGGAATTTGAGCCACGCACGGATGGAGGAAACTGCGCTCAAGGTTTATCCATTTGTGGTAATAAAAATGATGTCGTTAAACATGGAGGGATATATTGGTTTCGAGCTGACCTAATTTATTGCTCTTGTTCCCTTTTATTAATAACTTTCAATGAAAACAGGTAACTACCTACAAAAGGGATGGGGCAGAGTGTGGAAATCTCTAGAAAGAGAGAGAAAGAGAAAAAGCTTATCAAACAAACAGCTGATAACATAAAGCCCGCCACCACAACCAACCCCACCACTCTCAGAGTAGAGAGCTTTATGCGAGTTACGGAAGATTGGTAATTAGATTGTTTCAACTTTCATTTCTGATCCAAGCCAAGAAAGAAGTTAGGCAGTGCTGTAATAACCGTAAGAAGGATCTTAAAAGCAACATTGAGAAAAGCAATTAAGTTGTATGTGCGCAGTGTGTGTTGAGTTCCTACTTCCTCTTAACATTTAGAATACTTTTGCTCTAGTAACGTCACAAACACATTAGGGAAGGGAAAAGGCTAATTGAAAAAATACCTCCTTTTATAGGCAATCTCTGCGGAGACTAATTTTCTTTTGGTGTTGAAGACAGCCGTATAGTATGGTAGCTTGAAGCACCATGATAGTATAAATGTTATTTCTAAGCTGTGTTCCTAGCTCTCCAAGAGTATTTAACCAAGTTGCAGCCGAAGGATAAGCATTCTACCATCGATTAGATTTTTATTATATTTTGCTCTACAAAAAGTTGGTATTGAGACTTTACATTTACATTAAATATTAGTCAAAATATCTGTATTGATTTTTCCAACAGACAAATTAGGTTGATAGAGGAAAGAAAAATTACATAATAATCTAGCCATTTTTACGTTTTGATGCACAACCCACCACAACCAGCTAGGGACTAAGACAAAAAAGGTAGAATAAAAAAGTTTAAAACTGGAACAGCTTGTCGTGACTTTGAACATATCACGTTACCTGCTCTCCACTTGATTGCATTCTGTAGTGGAAGCGTTACGACCACAGTATTATATAATTTGACCCGTCGTGTACAAGTAACCGTACAGTAAAACCACAAGGAAAAACAGGATACATGTAATTCTCTCTGTGAACATTGAACTTATTAGCATGAAACGTCATACAATATTCATAAATAATAAACACTGCTGAGCGCATCATATATTTTTTTACTGTTCTTCGACCAACAAACCAACTCTCTCAGCTAAAACAGCAGCAGCAGAGCAGCCACAGGAAAGAGCTTGACCAAAAAAATATCATTAAACTAAAGCCGCAATAATGTAGTGCGTGGAATGAAGTAAAAGAAAATGACAGTGTGTATATCCCGACCTGATGATAATATTACACCGGAGATGATGATGATGATGACAACGCCGACTGCAACAGTTTCAATTTAACAGCAAGTCAGAGAGTAAAAATGTTAGTGAACTCTGTTGAGAAAATTATTACGAAAATGGATGGACATATTGCAGGTAAACATATTTAGCTAAAGGTACACATAAAATTATTATTACATGCCAAAAAATTCAATTCATTGATTATTCTGTCGATCCTTGGATTCCCTCGTGAGTTACGTAACAAAATAACGCTACGTCTTTTTCCTCGTTTTTTCTGTACATACCGATCTTTCTTACCCGTCACCACCACACACCATTCACAACTCTACTCCCAACGGCAGTAGTAATAAAATCAAGGAAAGAAAAAAATTGACTCTCACGTTTTGCCAATATTTTTTATTGATGATCATGTCATTTTTTTATTTACTTTTGCATTTAAAAACCTGAGTCGTCTCCCAGAGGGAAAACGCGTTATTTTTTAAGCAAGAGAGAAAAAGTGATGAGGACGATGATGTTGATAATGAAAATTATGAAATATTATGACAGGCGACAAACTTGCAGCAAATAAAAACGTACACACTTGCAGTTTCTCCAAAGTTATTTTTATAGCTTTATGCGCCTGTAACCCAGGAAGATGACAAACATCATGTCGTAGTACCAGGTAACTTGAAAGTGTTTATACCTTTTTTGCCAACTCACCAAATCCAGCCAAAATACTCTCCAAATAGAGGCGTTTGTGTGATATATTATGTGGCACTGTTGTTTGTCTGTTTACCAAACCAACATTTTATTAATGATAACCAAATGAAACGTTACACGATTTTTTCACAAGTCTCCAAAGATTTTCATTTAAACGATTATTTATGTAACTGCACCTTTAAACGCATCTGTTTACAACAAAGCGAGAGAGATTGTGTTGTAAAGCTTAAATAATGCAAGAGGCTGCATAGAGAACAAGGAGGGAGAGTGAGACAAGATTGGAGATTGTGGTGTTGATGTAAGACCTTAGTTGGGTTTGGCTTTTTTGTTTCGTTTTACTTGCTAGACTCCATCACTACCACTACTACTACTGCAGTGCACAAGTTTGTCTTTACTAAGGGTGTAATTTGAAACCTCAATCCATTTTCCCAAACGTTTGTGTGTGTGTGCTAGCTGTTTGTTGATCTCTTCATTACGAGCTATTATGGGGATGCTGAATTATTTATTCTTTTTTTCTCTCGCAGCGCTCTCTCTCTCTCTCTCTCTCTTGACTCCTTTTTCTTCCCAAACCCAACCACACTACATTATATCATCATCCCGGTCTACCAAGTGTATACACAAAGCGCCTTTTCTGCTTTTGCCACTAAACAAGCGCATTTTTCACAAATCTTGCCTCGGTTTGTTGTTACGTTGTTGCCTGATAGCTCCTCATCACTCCTTCAAGTATCCCGAGAGAAGAGCAGCAAAAACCCAGCACAGGAATGGCTAGTTGCATTTCTCACTATTCTGAAGAGAGAAAAAATCTTTTGTGGTTCGTGTTTGTGTGCATTCTCACATCACGGCAATAGTGAATCCGCGAGCGACTGGCCGGAGAGAGCCAAGTTGGATGACTGTGTTTGAAAAGAGAGAGAAAAAAGAAAAAACCGGTTTTCCCCTCTGTGTATAATTTTTTTCTGATTTCGTTTTTTCTTTCTGTATGTTTCAGAGCTCCGTCAAACTGGCTGGCTGATAAACACTCATCATTTTTTAACAAAGCTGGCTATATACATACATACTTACATACACACTCAAAGACAACAGATTTTTTTTCTTTGTAAACACAAAGCTTTGTTGAATAGCCAGCTATTAAAGAAATAGATACTCTGTATATAATTGTCAAGCATTGTCTTAAATACCTGCCTTTATTCTCAAGTATAAAGAGACAAACCCCACATTATTTCATTTGTGTGTACAAAATGTATATACATACCTTCTGGGCCCTGCAATCAACAACGATGATGTAACTTGTCCTTTAGTTTTACACTTTTTGACAATCTACATGATTATTATGAAGCTAAGACATAGTATATAGCTTTCTCGCTCGCTCCTTCAGACAAACAAAACTATTTCTCGGCTGGTCACCTGTTTTACAAAGTATTCCCATTATAGGCGAGCAAAAAATGCATAATACCTATTACCTGTCTCTCTCTCTGTCGAAAAACTACTTTTTTCGTCCATGTACAGCAGGTCATCGTTTTTGTACAAAAAAACACATGACATTTAGCAGGACATAAATTGAGAGCCGAGCAGCCTTACTGAAAAGAGCAATTTCATTTTGGCATGCAACATTCTTCCCTCCCTCCTTCTCTCCTTCTGTTTACTTTACGATGACATAAAAGACATGGCCTGCCTGGTATGGTACTACACACAGCTATCGTCACTGTGAGAGATTGTCGAGAAAAGCATAATTGTCCTACTGAGATAAAAGAGAGAGAGAGAGAAACTTGACGAGTTCACAGAGCTTTCAATATGAAGATAGACACACCAAATTGTGATCAGCTATCCCGTCTCTATCTAGGGAATGGCAACTTTTTCAATGGGATGTGAGAGAAAAAAACGAAACATGAATTTTATAGGTTTAATTTATCCCCAATTGTGGTAGTGACGAAAGCTTTATACATACATGCATTTATACACATAGAGAGAAAATGGAAGTGGATGGACAACTTTCTGAACAATCAGATCAATAAGCAAATTTCTTTCTTTTTTTAAAGAAAGGAGCAAAATGCCGAAATGTGTTTGGGTAGTCCAGGGGGTTTTGCCATTAAACTTTTTTTGCAAAAATGCTTTGAAATAATGGGGACATTCAAACAAGTTGGTTTTCTTAGTAGCCGCAGCATAACAGCAGGTGAAGGGTATACGTAGATAGACGTAGACAGGAGCTATTGGCTATATCATAAAAGCGATGCAACAAATTGATCAACTTTTTCCTGATTGCTTAACACAGTAGTTCTTAAAATGGGCATTTGATGACCACTTTCATATGGTTGGCATACGAATGTCGGCGTGCTTTTTTACGATGAAAATATTAATTAGTAATTTTATTTCTATACATATTTCACGGGGATATAAAATTACCTGCAACAATTAACTACCGTGTGGGTGTATGTACGTACTAATCAACTTATCTATTAATTTGTAGAAATTAGAGGAGAGTAGCAAAACAACATCTGTTTCTTCTCCACTGCTGCTGCTGTTACACATGTCTTACAGAAAATTTCTCACTTTTCGTCTTGCACCTGCATGCTAATTTCAAATATTGCTACCACCTAGCCATCTTGCTGCGCTTCTAAATATGCGCTACCAAACCGGTGGTCGACGACGGCGTAAGGACTCGAGTAACTTTTATCTTGGAAAATATCAAACATTTGGAAAAACACATGAAAATCCACTTCAACTTAACACATGTCCACCATCGCCAATATATGTCAGTCGCCAGTATATTCCAATAAGTTTGTAATTGATGTTGGTCGTTCGCAAAAAATATCATTCTGTTTTCAACAGCGATTAATTCTTTGGTTTTATTTATCGCGTTTATCTGACAGCCCGCTTATTAGAACGACGGGGGAAACTACTTCAAGGCTGAATGTTTCTTTGATGAACTAATAAATTTGAAGGAAAGAAATAAAGGAAATTTGTCGTTTCATTGGGCCTCCCATGGAGTTAATGTTAATAGCACTATTTTACTGATTTTACGGCGTGACCTTGTAGAAGGAATACATCGCAGAAGAAAATCTTTAAAGGCTTACTACGACGTTCTTTGGTGTCCTTGATTGAAATCCCATTAGTTTTAAGAAAGTAGTTTTTTTGTGAATGAACAAGTAGTTTCTTTACGACATCAATAGAAAAACACTCCCAGTCAAGGTTTCATACGGCGTTTTAATACTTTTCTCCGTCATAAAAAACACATTCACCGACCGGTGCTTGATTTATTACAATCTCAGGCAACATCTTTTAAAATCGCTATTTCACTCACAGTGCAGAGCTTGGTCTAGTTTCTAGATTCAAGGCTGGTCTCTGCGTTTTCTTTTGTATTTTTTTAGAATCTTAAATCTTGACAGGTGCATTTAAATAAAGTGAAACAGCTTACTACGAAAAGACATTGATAAAGATGTGTAGTATACACACACTCTTTTGAATTTGCAGTAAGAATTGCCCTGCTGAAAGTAAAAATTTCGCGCTACATTTCACGAAAGTCCCCGGAGAAAAATTAATTTTTTGGGTACATCAAAGTCAAATACGAATTAATGCCGCGTAAATCTGTGTGTATGTTTATGAAGATGAAAGTGACAAATGAAGATATGAAAAAAATATATATTTCCACTTTTTAGGCACAGCAGGCAAACCCACACAGCAGCAGTGTTGGCACTACCTTTTCTTGTGTGCTGAGAAATTAAAGGATTTTTTATGCCTGCCTAATAGTTTCTTGAAATAGCTGCCGGCAGTGTTTTCACAAGTTTTCTCAATAGAATCACAACACAGAGGGTTCCGTTTGAGAATTAAGTGTACACTTTTAACTTTCATTATGCAGACGAGCAACTTTTTACTAATTTCTAGTAAGTGCGCCGTAATAAGTAGTAGCTATGAATGGCATGTATAATCTTAGAACCAAAACTGGCTTTGCCTTTAGCAATAACTACACAGGAGTATTTATGCATTTTAATTTAGATTGAACTTTTCTGGGCTACATCTTCATTTTTACTAGTGAACAGTGAACCCACTTTCATTTGAGTTTTATGAAAATACAGGGTTCAAAATGTTAAGTTGATCAACAGCTACTGCATTTTGTTGTAAGCACAAACTTGTAATGGTTTTTATTCCTAAAACTTTAAACATGTGAATAAAATAGACATTTTGCACACAAATACCACAAACGTAAGAATTATCAACAAAATGCAATTAATATTTTTTTGGGCTATTTACCATAAAAACTTTACGTTTATACTACTAAAAGAACAGAAAAAGTATTTCTGGAATAAAAATGTACTCGCATCTAATTACAATGACAATTACGTGCTGCAATTTATGCAGCCTTTTTACAAAACGAAAGATGGTACAGACAAAAAAATACAAACGTACAACTAGGATAAGAGCATGATGCCAGTTTTTCTGGATATTTAATCTCCATGCAGTTCATGCAGCCTTTTTACAAAACGAAAGATGGTACAGACAAAAAAATACAAACGTACAACTAGGATAAGAGCATGATGCCAGTTTTTCTGGATATTTAATCTCCAAAGCAGAAGACTAACTCAAGCTCTAATTATAGAAATGGCCATAACATTAAAACAATGGGTTCAACTGGCGGGCTGGCGTAATTAAGATAAAACCAAGAGGTTCATTTCGAGTAATACGTAAGTATGTGCCTCTCCCTTTTCACAGCACGTGTAGCCACTTGAAACAACATGCAGGAGGATAATCCACTTGACATAAAAAGCCACTTCGGTACAATATATGAATGCATCTTGTGCGGAGCTGTTGGATCATAATTATCTACTACGACTTTCCTGCTGATGATGATGATGAGTTACAATTTTGATGTCATTCCAAAATCCACACTACTTAAAATATAATGGTACAGCAGCAACGCATTTTCAAGTACGCCATTGAATCTCTTGTTTTCGAAACCCAGAAGAATATGCATACCTTTTGATTTCACCATACGTACATTCACAGCTTACAGTGGTTCTGTCTTCCATCAATTGTCCCCCTGTCTGCCTTGAAATTACCAAAAATTGATTTGTTGTCAGTTGAATGAAAGGCCGATACTGACAAGTTATACAAACCGATGATAAAAATGCACAGAAAAATTTGCCCAGGGAAAAAAAGAAAGCTCTGAATACCCCCACACGTCATCAGGTTAACAATCAATTTTTCCCCGATACAAACACAACAAGCACTCATGTATGATATATTGTAATATCTCCCGTTCGAAAACTAACAAAACAAGCTTACCAGGCATTTTACTAGTATAGCGCCACGCTCCTCTTTATATCTCAGTACTTGACAGCGTGCATAAAGATAATTTAACAGATTGATACATTCACACTGTCATTCTGTCAATTAACCTGTTTTCCGTTTTAATTTTTACAGTCAAGTTCATTACATATTGCATCGCGAATGTACAAGTTGGTGAATACATGACAGCGTGCATAAAGATAATTTAACAGATTGATACATTCACACTGTCATTCTGTCAATTAACCTGTTTTCCGTTTTAATTTTTACAGTCAAGTTCATTACATATTGCATCGCGAAAGTACAAGTTGGTGAATACACTCTTATTTTACTTAGACTTTATATACAACAACTAATTTATTATGCCCAGGCTGGAAAAAATCATAATAATAATTTTCATACACAACCCCCAAGTTTATTTGTTTGATGGGGCACCCTTCACCCTTTTTGTACTCACAGCATCCAGTCAAGCATGTGCTGTTTCGAGCCTCTTCACAAATCTCGACAAATAGACAAGTGCATTAATTTCACTTCACAATCCTGAGGATTTGTTGTCTTCAACAAACGAACCATCAAAAAAAATATATATCCTTTCTCCCCCAGCCTTCACATCGTCACCGTGGTCGTCATCGTCATCACTGTTGGCCGCTGTTGTACTTGAACTGCGATATGAATGTACTCATCTTTCACAATCAGGACAAACACGTACACACATATCGCGCGCCCGTTATGCGTGTGCTTTTGTGAAGGATGCTTTATTGTGTCTGCTATGATGACTTTGTATGACGACGACGATGATGATGATGAGACTGTTTTGTGATTCAATAGCAAATGACACAGGGCATCTTTCATGTAAGCAGTGTGTGTATTGTGGAAAAAACCTTGTTATTACTGCTATTATTACGGTAAGAGAATGAAAACGAGGATGATTGTGATGTCTACAGTAAAACCATCATAAATACCCCTGGGGCGAGTAAAAGGTAACTGGCTTGAGAATCAAATTTCAAAAAGCTTTGCAGTACTCATCTCTACAACCAATCCCCTCTCTCCTCTCTTGGATCAGTCGATAGTTGAACTTATCATCAACTTCAGATTACCATTCCTTGTAATACCGCTGCAACAATCATCAGAGAGAAAATGATGCTGTAATACTATTTCTCCGAACGACAGGAACAACAACAGCAACTTTTCACAAAATGAACAGAGGAATATTACACACGCATTACGCCCACACACAAACACACGACGGGTCCCAGTTATTTCCCCATGGATCTCTCGGGTATGCGCCATTTTTATCCAGACTTGTGTATACCCCACAACGGCTGCTGCTTTTGTGGCTGCTGGACTTTTGGTATTTCAATCATAGTACATTAACATTACACAATCGAAACATTGGCTCTCTTCTTCTCCATTTCGTTATTTTACGTAACTTCCTAGAAGCTAGCCATAATTCCTAATCACAGCATGTCAGTCAGTCAAACTGCCTACCAACTTGGTATATACCCTGTCTGTGCAAAATATTGTGTGAGCTGCTTCAACAAATCTTATTCAACTGTTATTATTGTTATTATTATAGAAAAACACATCTTCCCAATATCTGCCGTCATTCACATTTCTCATTGAAGCATGCATTCATTAGCCAGCTCTCAATCTCCCTTCATTTGATCACCATCATCAGAAGAGGAGGAATATATGATGAAAGTACAAAATATACACACATGTAGATATTTTACCGAAGGGCTCGAAAAAGGTTCACGTCAGAAACAGTGCAATACCGATGACGGCTGCTGTGGTGGTGGTGACGGTGGTACAGTAATCAAGGCATTTTGGCTCTTCTCTCTTGTCTCTACATTCAGGCAGAAATGTAGATAAGGAGAGAGAGAGAGATGCACTGCACACTTCCACCACATAATTTCTAATAATAATACAACAACACAAAGAACAAAAACACAAAAACCACGAATGGAGCATGATGGGATGTTCAACAGGGTAGATGAACAATGTATGCATGCATGCATTAGATTGGATTGGGATTTTCATTAAGACGCACACGCACCCAGGATGAGAATCGAAACAGAGAATGTAATGTTTTTCGTGGGCTGATGAAGCCTGCACAATAACTTACATTTTGGGCGATTTTCAATGATGTTTTGTCCTGCAGCTTCATCGTAATAACGAAAGGAGCTTTGATTTTACTGAAGAAATTAGTGTGTGCTGTTGGTCTTCTCTTTTCGTCCTTGATTCCCAGATATGTGTATTGAATACTATACGGATTAATTCCACCAACTGATATACACACGTCGTCTATCTGTGGCAGTTTTATGTATAAATTTTGCTTGTATTATGCACACAGTCGTCATTACTATTATTGTTATGGCTTTTGCCCCTTAATGGGATTACGGAGCAATAATACAGGAACATGATTCGTCGGCGTGCTGTTGTGATGATAATAAATTTGTTGAAGCTGTTATACTACCCCTAATAATGTATATACAGTCGAGAAATATAATAATAATAAAGCACCTTTATTCACTCAAATAGACTTTTAGGCTATTCTTCTACAGAAAAACGCATGTGGGACAACCATATAGTCAAAATGGGATTTGGGGCATTGAAAGCTTTGCTGTTTGGCGGGTGTGTAGGTAGAAGCATATGTCGTAAGGAAATAGATCATTCCTTTTGGTCCACTTGGTATAATAGCAACTTCTGAACCCTCGCACCTCATTTGGATGATTCATGGACAACTTCGACGTGACTATAACTGCAACAATAATCATTACAAGAGAAAAGTACCTCTCAATGGGCCTTTATAATCCGACTAATGTTATTGCGCTTTTGCACTTGTTTTTTTTCTCTGTGTGTATGTGTGTGAGCCATGCCATTAACCTTAATACTTATTGTTACGACAGACAGAAGAGAAAGAACGAAGAGTGCTTGTTTTCGTGTTCACAATGCTACTTTCACAGTGTCTAAGCAGCACTTTATAATGATGATGCTTTCCTGTTTTTAATTAAGTAATTACACTGGGGTACGTATTTTAGTAGACTGCAACAATAATCATTACAAGAGAAAAGTACCTCTCAATGGGCCTTTATAATCCGACTAATGTTATTGCGCTTTTGCACTTGTTTTTTCTCTCTCTGTGTGTATGTGTGTGAGCCATGCCATTAACCTTAATACTTATTGTTACGGCAGACAGAAGAGAAAGAACGAAGAGTGCTTGTTTTTGTGTTCACAATGTTACTTTCACAGTGTCTAAGCAGCACTTTATAATGATGATGCTTTCCTGTTTTTAATTAAGTAATTACACTGGGGTACGTATTTTAGTAGAGGGAGAGTATGTACTGAGCTTATTATTAATTTTTTGTAACTGCTTTTCGGAAAAGAGATTTCAACCATCTTAAATGATTTTCTAAAAATTAATGCATTATTTTTAAATGGGAAAACAATTTTAGATTTTGGGGCGCTCCGGAAATTAAAAACAATTTCAGTCTTGGNGGTTTTTATCCTACAGAGACGTGGAAAAGAATGTCCAATTCGAGCAGGTACACGTGAGCAAAATATTTTTCAAAGTGAAACCACATTTATCTTTCCGTTTGTTCAAGTTTCTCTGTTTAAATTTTACCCAAAAATACTTTCTGTTTTTGTTTTCTCTGAGCCTTGCAATCATCATCATCATCATCCTGTCATCATCTCATATCTCACCGGTGCACTATATATTCTCTGTGAAAAAGTGACACACACACACACAAAATTCTAAATTTTTCCCCACATGTTTACTCTTCCCTATTCTCTCCTATCTCTGGTCAAATAAATATTTCACCGGTGCACTATATATTCTCTGTGAAAAAGTGACACACACACACACAAAATTCTAAATTTTTCCCCACATGTTTACTCTTCCCTATTCTCTCCTATCTCTGGTCAAATACCTTTTCTCTTTTATTTTCTTCCCTCTGTTTTTATTCCTTCAAGGTCTTCCGGGACTTTGAATCCGGAAGAGCTAACTACACGGTTGGGGTGTTTGAAAAAATAACATTAAGCACGTCCTGCAAACTTTTTTCTTCTTCTACTACCTCCCCAGCTTCAAACCATACATTATCATCGTGATCGTTCTCCTCTCTCGCTTCCTACACAACAGGAGCATTACCCCCACCCCAGAGCGTGCATCTCTCTCTCTCTCCGAAAAGTCAATTTTTTAGGATGCACCAGCAGCTTTGTAGTTTGCAGTGCATCGGCATCTTGCCTTTGTAAACCCCAGGAAACTTTCCTGTTTTCTTCCTCTTTTTAGCTCAAAGTCGAGAAAAACAAAGGGATAAGAAAAAAAGACGAAGAAGAGGAGAGATGAGAAAGAATGTTGTTGCACACTTGAGTCTCATCCCCACTTTTCACTATACACTCTACACAGACATATCTACATTATCTAACGATACATATAACAAGATAAGCTTTTCTTCCCACTATACCCTCGCATTAGAGTCGTTAGTGCATTTCCTTTGAGAAATAAGTAATCGTATGATGCGTTTCTTGTGTAGACTACTACATGATGATCATACCGACCGAGTAGTCTTTTTATAGACCCTCTCATTCACACACCCAAATAACTTTACCAACATCTTCTCTCTCCCTCTCTCTCCCATGGACTTTCTTTTGCCTTGGCCTTGGTCTCCCTTTCTAAAACTTTAGTTTCTAGCAAAAACTCACAGCGGTGGTGTGGCAATGTCACTAATAGCAAAGTATCTTCTTTTGCACCACCAGTACTCTCCAATGCAAGAACGCAGCGCTCCCCAAAAAAACATTCGCCCATTCAACCGTTTACCGCAATGCATCACATAAAAATATAACAACGGCAGTTACACTCTAAGTGTCCTTGCCTTTTCCATTATATTACACGGACATATGATTATTATAACTGTTTGTACATTACCGCCTATGTATACATTGTTTGTTGCTCTTATAACTGTTGTTGCTGTTTTCTAAATGCAGTCATCCTATTTATAATGCTACTTTAAAAAGGATACGATTACCGGAGAAAAATAACCAGTGTGCTAAAATAAAGCCAGATTATACGCTCTTGCTCCGGCGTTGCTAATGCTTTAGACTTCCTTGTAGGCAGCACAGTGTACCCAAAAAAACCCGGGTAGTGATATGATCACATTTAAGCTGCTGCATCTGATGATAATCAGGAAGATGATGACGACGGCGGGCCTAATGCTGATGCGCTTTTTCCTTCCAGCTGGGAAATTGCATGCCTCTCTGCAGAGCACTGTTTATTTGGTTCTTTTTAATAAGTACCGTTGTATAGGTTGCAAGACCGTTATAAATGGCGGTGGTGAAGGAGGATCTTCTTTCGTGTTCATCTTCTCTTTAAGATCTTGAAAAGCCATTTTTGTCTTTGTATGTGTGTACCTTGTTGTAAGCATTTTTTGAGACGGACGTTAAAAATGGGAGTATAAAAGAAAGGATGTGGCCCTGGCAGTGAAAGTGAAATGCATTTCCCCGTGTCTCTTTACATTTTTCTTTTACAGATCAAGATAGGTAGTTTCTTTTCTCTAAAAAAAGGAAAATGAAATGTTGATAGCTCTGTATATACTTAACTACATATACCACAAGTCAACGAGGACTTGAGGAGGGAAAATAGGAAAAAGGTATAACGGTGTGTGGTCCGCAGACAGGGCATTGTAAACAACGCCCGCCATTTATACGTCTACTTTTTATAGCTTCATTTTTTCTTCCGTCTTTTGTACAAAAAGTCATTTATGCCCTGCAACGCACAGCAGGTTCCTGTCGTTTACAAAGACGAAAAGGGAGGAAACCGGTGAGATATGCAATGTCGCTTCAGAAATTTTTTTCTTGGAAAGATGCACTTTTCATCCCGCCGTACTTTTTCATCGGGTATGCAATTTTCTAATAAATATTTTTTCCTTCTACGCACCATATTTTTTTCTTTTCACGACAGGATACCGGTTTCAATGGGTGTTGTCGTTGTTGTCGTCGTTCTAAAAGTTCTGGTAATTTCTAAAGAAAAAGACGCTGCTTTCGTTGTACTTTTTACTACATTCCATATTAGAAAGATCGTTGAATGGGACTCATTTTCTGTACTATGAAGAAATGTTGATTTTTTCTCATTTTAAAACGTCCTCACTTTTTTTCATAAACGGAAATGCTCATAAATTTTGCTACCTCTCTCTCTCTCTCGCTACGTTTTCATCCTTTTCTAAAGTTTACGCACATTCCGTTTTCTCTGTACTGTGCCAAGTCCCAGTCCCAAGTCTTTCCATTTTGTTACGTTGCTTGAAGCCGGAGCATATTTTCAACCGAAAATTATCAAGTCGTACCAGAAACGAAAGCGAAGGCGAAAGTCCATCAGCGTCACGGAAAATGTGGAAAGGAAGTCGTTCGTTGAGCTTCCTTTAGCAGTGATGGTGGTAACGGTGAAAGTAAAATTTCGTTTTATATTTTACTACTTGTTCTCTTCTTATTTCTTTTCCAATCCAACTTCCGCCTAGTTGGGTGGTACAAGCACACAGGGTAAAAGGTGGTGCAAAATACGCTGTAAGGTTTATTGGGCTTTCACTTCAAAACTACGGAGCACTAGCAGCAGCAGATGAAGAGAGGAATAAAATTTACAAATAACCCAACTTACCATGATCATCATCAGGGTGGTGATCATCATCAAGTTATACAGTAATCTAGTGTAATGCCACGATGTAGAGCTTCTCATGTAGTTGTATATTTTTCTAGACATGCACACTTTCTTACTTCCCTCTTGACTTATTTTACTGTTTCTTTTTTTCCCTTTTACCAGAATCCCTTTTGCCCATGAAAACCTCACTGAATTTTCGATGCGTTGAGAACACACGCCTTACGACGGCCTTACAAGAGACCTTGTTATGCCATACTACCTGACTATTTCTTCGGCGTTGGAAAGCTAATAATAAATAAAAAGGTTTTTACTCTGCTTCCTTTTTGGGCGGCTGCATATTCATTTTCTTGTCGTTTATCTTGGCGTAACGCAACAATGTCGGCAATAGTAGGCACCTTTACCAGAGAGAACGAGAGAGAGAGAAAATAGACTCGAAAAGAACAGAAAGGTCATTTAGTCAGATCTTACCATTCAACCAGATTACTGGAACGAAGGTTGGATCTCTTGAGTAAAGGTAGAGGAAAGTCAGAACATGAAACGAGAGAGCATGTTGAGGAAAAAGCTGGAATTGGGGTCTCAAAGGAAGAAGAAATGAAAAGGAAAAGAGTGTGTTTGTTTTGAACAGTGTGGTGGTGGAAGTACTTTATTAAGAAACCCAAAAGGAAGAATAGTCTAGGGAGACATAGCAGCAAAACAGAGAACAATGTATGCGGTCTTCAAGCTGAAGAGTGTGTATGTGTATGCGGCTAGACTATGGATGTTTTTTTACTTGTAAATGGGAAAAAAATAAGAGAGAAAGTGTATCCTCTTTCTTACTTCCTTTTCTACTTTCTTTTTTAGGCCAAGTACGTACTTGTTTTTAGAGACAACTAGAGTTTCTATATAAGTAAGGAAAAGCACTCTCTCTATAGTTATCTGGATATAAATATGCAGCGGCAATGACGTATTTTCCGAATGGCCTTGGCAAAGCAAATAAAATTTTCCTCTATTTCTTTTCCAATGGCTATCCTTCACTGTGCAGTCATATCCATTAAGGATTTTAAGGACCGCTCAAAAGAAGTAACTTGAAAGCATGCGTAATTTATTAGCAAGTTTTCTTTGTGTCTATTTGTGTGTATTGTGTATACAAAAGGTACCAAAATATTTCTGGGGAGATAGAGAGAGAGAATCATGTGTACTCTTCAGTACACCACGCCGTAATGACCGGCGCAAGTTTTCAATTAATGTCACCGTTCTATTTTATGGTAGTTTATACATTTTGAAACAGTAGAATAACGTACTCGTTTATTTTAGCCTGCGGAAGTGCTTGGCAATGAAACGGAAAGTCGAATGGTACTGAGATGGTGAAAGGTTCTTTATGGGAATCTTTTGTTTGTCTGTCTGCCCGGATAAACAAAGCAATGGTAAACTTTTCAATTTTGTTTCCACCAATATATCCTGCAATTGTGTAGAAATTTGCATAATGCAAATAAATAAATTAAGAACACGGAAACATTTTTTATATCGCTTCTGAATGTCCATTTGAACCTGCTTCTTTTGCTACTTTTAACTGTCGAGTTTATGATTGCTTTAAGGAAATATAATA
>JAHZNB010001492.1:0-10258 GCA_027744295.1 Callyntrura guangdongensis
TTGCGTCATTGTCAGTTTTAAGTTCTCTTTACTGATGAAAAAACATTCTCTCAGACAACACGAACCTCAATGGATTGGATATGACTAAACAAAACGAGCTCAAATTTGTTCTGCTCATCCCATCAAACCATATTAGGGCCGGAGATAATTACACGGTTTTCAGAGCTGCCGTGTCGATATTTTTATTGTTGTCAGTCTTGTGTTGTTGTTATTATTGTTATTCAACAGTGTTCAGGGTTCCCAATGCACCGGAGGATGATCATGATGATATTGACGATGCCACCACATTTGAATGGATATAAATCTCATTGACAGAAACCTGATAGTTCGCCCTGCGGCAGAGGTAGACACCCAATTTTGTGAAAATGTTTTATGTTGATTTGATTTGAGCTGAGAAAAAGAGAGACAAGAGGAAAGAAAAGAAGCTTGTAGACACACACAGACACTGGTTAGTAGTAGCCGTCGTGGTGTGGTGGTGATGCTGTAAGACGTATTTAGACGACGTACAGAAATCGGCAATTAGATAAGGTATGTAACTATGAATAATATTTAACATTTGATCTGATGGTGAATGGTAAGCTACGTATAACAAGTAATAGTTTTGTGCGTGAACTTCACACATTTTATCTGTGAGAGAGGCAAGATTCCCGTTGAATTTAATGGTGCTAAGATGTAAGAATTTCTAAACGTGCTCTCGGCTGCATTCCATAATTTTAATGCCTGCAAGTCACTGAGCATTTAGAGCCCCACTCACTTCAGCGTCATCATCTCCAATCGAGTGTCATATTAAGCTCATCAAAACAGTATTACTATTTAGTAAGTGGGAAGCTTAGGCTTATAAAACGTAAAGCTGGACGGATAGATTGATGTACTTGCCTCGTGTGAAGAACACTATCATCTTCTGTGATCTTAAATGTGTTTAAGAGGATCTGACCACATCGTATTCACTCGCAATCAGTGCATCATATCTTCATTGGCATGCTGATCTGGAATACAAATGCTTAAAGACATTATTGAGCTTATATTGAGGTCACCACTAGTCACCAGTCACGCAACTGCCAATAATTATTGTCTAATGGGAGACTGATTAAAATAAGGAAGTTACTTTACTTGTAGGTATGATGGATTATAATCACACTACATGTCATTTTCTCCCACCAGCATGTTTACTTACATAGTAATTTTATAACAATTTTAGCAAAGAAAAATCAATTGATTTTATACAGGGCAGGATAATGCTTCGTTCGTAAAAACGACTTTTATTTTTTTATTCACAAAAAGTTGTAAATGAAAAAACATGAAATTAGTAATCGCCATTCGGTTACTTTTTTAAACTATCTAGTTCAATCACACAGCAATTCACGTTATGTACACACAGCTTGGCAGGCAATTCCATTGAACTATCTGTACTTAACTTTGTGCATTTTGTGTATAGATTTTAAACGGCGTCGCAACTTCTCTTGTAAATAAATACGTTTTTATATTCCGTATTAATGCAATAATAATAAATTTAAAAGAATTCATTCCAGAGTCATCAAATGTAAATTTTCTACAACTCTTAAAAAATCCTGTCACTTGTCTGACTTGTCAAAAAAGAGATAAAAAACGTTTTAAAATCTCTCTCTCTCTCTCTATTTTCAAGCTCACAGTGTGTGCCTTTATTTGCATTTTTTGGTGTTTAACTTTTCTCCCAGTTTGTTCTCTCATACCCTCATCATCGAAATAAGAGGAAAAAATCAAGCATGAAAATTGAGTAATCTATATCCGTCTCTCTATCTTCTTCAGCCCAGAGGTCTATCTTATTCACAGACGATTGCCGTAACTAAATCTCATTTACATAACTATCACAAAGCACTGCGCTACCAGTGAGACTGACTTTCTGACTAGTCAGAAAACAGTGAAGCCAGTTTAAAACAGTGAAACTCGAATACAGTCAAACACATAATACTATACTTTTGCTTTCTCGACCCTCAAGAAACAAACCACCTGTCACTCTGCCTGCAACACAATCTATGCATCCTCCCCTTTTCGATAAAACTTCGCTATCAACTCGAGTATGCAGCCAAAAATAATGTCATTTCAGTTTAAAAATGACTAACTACTTGAAACTACCCAGTAGCCACTTGTATGTATTTCAGTGTATTTGTATATACCGTTTATTTTCTTCGTCATACAACAACTACACACATACAAACACGATTATACCGCTGCGCAGGTGTTGCTTATCTGATTAAACGCTTCTTATACAATGCCCCATTTGGGATTCTCAGCTTTATCGTCATCATTACATTTAAATGACTCACAATCAGCTACCGACT
The DNA here is from genome assembly GCA_027744295.1 of Callyntrura guangdongensis. NCBI lineage: Eukaryota > Metazoa > Arthropoda > Collembola > Entomobryomorpha > Paronellidae > Callyntrura > Callyntrura guangdongensis. Next base: position 2,319 of record JAHZNB010001492.1, read on the forward strand.
TCCTCAAGATAAATATTTCTATTCCTATACACAATTTTGCATTGCAACTTGCAACGCTTATCTGTTCATGTTGTGTTACATACAATAATATGTAGTTGTCAATGTCCATACTATTACTACTGGGTGTACAGTGTATTTACAGTACGATTAAGATACACTGTTCGTTTATTTTTGTACCTAGTGATCTCTCAGAGAACCTACGTGGGCTTTTATGTATTGCGGACATTTCTTCTGATCGCTGATAAGATTGTAAGGGAATATTATTTGTTACTTCATTATTGGTTGCTGTTTTTTACTATTTAGCTTTACGTTCATAAACGTTACGTTTGGTAGCGCACTGCTGTTGCTGGTTTGCATATTATGCTTCTTAATACACCATTGAGTACCAGTACCACCTGATTTTTCCAAAAGGATTGGTTTCGTGGGAAGCACACCCACCCAATAAATCACCTTTTCACCTTTGCTGAAGATATCATGACGGTTACATAGAGAGCTGACGTGTTTCTGCCTTGAAGAGGATAATATTATACAAAAAGCTTAATTAAGGATTATGATTTTTTCAGCAACTTGACGATGTATATACAGCGCGTCGTGGCGCAGTTGTGCCTTGTGCCCCACGCATAAAAGTTTTATATTATGCATTTTGGCAGTACAATATAGTTTTGTGAAAAACAAGACACCGGAATGCAAAACACTTTACTAATCACTTGTCATACAAATCCTTCTGCTGTCAGACATTTTCTGCGAAAGGATTTAGCGCGTTGCCAGTTTTGAACAGACACACAAGTTGTAAAATCCAGGGTGGTAATGAACCAGACGGCCAGAGTCGAGAGTGGAAAACGGAATGTTTTTTAAATAAAAAAGCTGGTTTGATTTATGTATTTGTCGGTGACCTTGCAGTAAGTTGTAGCTTTACCAAATCATTTTTAATTGCGCAGGCATTCTATGCAAAACGGAAGAAAAATAAAATGTAAAGAGGTGAGATTATTGAGAGCGAGCAATTTGTGCGTGGCGAGTGGCGGATGAAATTTAGTAATTCCTTCTGTCAAAAGGGTTTTTCTTGACCGTTTTTGGAATTTTGTAGTCCCGCAAAAATTAATGTTAGCCATTCATTATCTCAGTTAGCTCGGTTTCATTATTTCAGTTAGTCAGTTAGCCATTCTGTGCATAAAATTGTCAATTTAAGTATCAAAATCATGAAGCAAGAAGGAACAGTAAGGTTGCCAGGTTTGCGTCATTCTCGGCTTTTTTAAAAGCTGTTGCCAAACAACAACTTTTATTCTTAAACCTTTCATTTTATTGCAAATAAAAATCCTTCCATACTGCAAATGTGGCAAATGCACTTGGCCAAAGTTTATCCTTAAAAAATACTGATTTTATCATTGAGGTGCATATAAATGTAATTTGTACTTCAATGGATCCTCCAAACAATGTTTTTGCTTCAACAAATCTTATCGTTCGCAGCATAATCAAATCTTTTTAAAACCATTTTTGGCATTTAAGTCTGTTTAGCGCTTGGTTGATAGCGGTCCCCATGTCTGTGTAATTTTATAACCTTGCCTAAATACTTCTGGGAATACTACTAAGAAATGTAATTTTAATTAGGGGATGTCCGTTGGATTAAGTAGATTGTAAACCAAGAGGTTGATAACAACATTTTTTCCTCGTGCAATAATTTTCATCTCACATTACGTTATATGATAAGCATTTAAAATGGGAGCAAAGCAAAGCATTTTTACCAGCCAAGAGGTTGATAACAACATTTTTTCCTCGTGCAATAATTTTCATCTCACATTACGTTATATGATAAGCATTTAAAATGGGAGCAAAGCAAAGCATTTTTACCGATCAAGAAATGGATGACTACTTGGATTTGACGTTTTTCACTAAGCGAGAAATTAACCTGTACTGATGACATCATATTGAAGAAATAGTATTTTAATTGGTTTTTTTTTGCAAACTAGTGAAACTTTCATTGTTGAACTGCTACCGCAACTCTGACAATTTTCGTTGTTCACTTTTTTCCACAGTTGCTTTCACAAATTCAAAGCCTTGGATCAGGATGCCGTAACAAAAGACCGGGACGTACGGCTTCCCATGCAGTCTATTCGGTACGGCAACGCGGAATTCTCTTGTCAAAATTATATTCCGTATTCGTATAATTATATTACAATAGTTTATCTATACAGACTTTGATGAAGATGACATGTTGGGTGAAGAGGATATGGAAACCATTATAAATCGACTGTTGGGGGGAGAGGAACTCGCGCAAACGGATGTGGAGCAGCTGGTAAAAAATTTGACGGCAGAGGCAGATTTGGACGATGATGGACTACTTTCATATGCGGAGTTTGAGCATGTTGTGGCCAAATCGACAGATTTTGTTCAGTAAGACTAGATAATTAAATCCTGTAAAAGTGCTAAGCGAACTGAATATTTTTAGAGAACTATCGAGTTTAAAGGATTGTTGTAAATGCGATTTTCTTTTGTAGGGCTTTTAAAATGCGACTTTGAGAATCGGGAAACATTGACATCATCGGTCTTTACAACGTAATTTCAGTCGGTAATTTTAGTACACAACGTTTGTAACAAATTAGCAGACGACGTCACTTAACACATCAAAAGTGGTTGCATTTTGTTAAGCTTTTTGAAATTGCATTGGTTATACCACTTTATATACCCTATTTTACAACTGAACATTAAAAATAGTCGTTACTTTTATATTTCCACTTTGCAGCATATTTTTTATCTCTCAAAATACTTCAATACGTCAACGATTTTCCTTTTCTCGTGCTATTATAATACAAGGTCAATATTCAACCTCATAAAAACTACTGTTGCCTCACTGTTGCAAATAAAAAAAATACGTTTTATCAACGTCTGCATAGTTTCTGGTCTTAAAATAGAATATCCAACTTGACACTGCACTACTCTCTCATCTCTGTCCGCATATTGGAAACAAATCCACAGTTGACTGACAAATGCTTCCCAACACCAGTGCAATTTTGATTCAAAGAAAAAAGTGCAATCTCTGGAGACTATCCGTCCGTAGAGCTCTGTACGTAGCATTGAATTTAACGGGTCAATGCAGTAGCAGATTTGTTTTTACTCAATACAGTTGTCTTAATTTCCTCATGTCAGAATATCAGTGAAAAGGTCAAAATTGCCAACAGATAATCTTCAGAGACGATGATGACGCCACTACAATAACAGTGGTGGGCTCTTTAAATTATGCCTCCTAACCACAACATTTTTGTAACTTGTTTAATTCAAAACATTCATGGAATATGTCAATCGATGATACACAGTGATTTACAATTAGCATGCTGGAGAGTATTCATACATAAAGATAAATATGTCTACTCAACAGCAATATTTTTTCTTGTTGTTATCAATATCCAAAACATGAAAAAATGTCGTCTGTGTGGCCTTGATAAGGTGTATCTTTTTGTCTGATGAATATTACCCCATTCACGACTCACCACTTGCTTAATCCCCGCAATGCGATGTAGTGTCGTTTTCCAGTTTATAACGAATATCCCTACAACATGACATTATCATATACTTCTACAACGGCATACTCTTTTAAGTATTTTTAACCACGTCGCATCAACAATGATAGCACAAGAAAATCCGAGAGGTATCGAAAAACGAAAAAAATCGTATTGCGTCGAATGAATGTAAAAAGCGAAGAAGAGAACAGATATTAATACAAGCAAATAAAATATGATACGAACAAAATTCTGGAATGTTTTTATCAGTGACTTACGACGTAAATGGTACATAATCGTCAATACATCATGCATCACTTTAATCATCCTTCATGAATGATTCATGGTGTAAAACTACTCAAAAACTGTTTGAGTTGGAGTTGTTTAAAAAGTAGCACAGTCAGCCATGAGAGAATACCAGTAGAATATAATAATGCTCCATATATAGCAGTAAGTTGGTCTGGCTTTATTAACAGAAAATTCTCATGCCTCTACCATATTGCTATAGTATATGTTTCCTCGACCCTTTTTGATTCTCTGGGGATTATGAGAAAAATTACATTAGTGCTCGGTACTGTTTGGTAAGTATTTATATTCTTCTGCTGGTGACTTTTTCCAGGTTTGGGACGAGATGAAAGTATGAAAGGAAAATGAAGGGAGTACTCTGCATCAAAAATACAAAAATAGACGGGAAAATGGCTGTTGATGACATAATGAATTTTTAAGGACACTATACTGTCATCGTCAAGTTGTCAATTCAAGGACTCTCCCTAGAGCATTGGATACTACTCTTCTTCATTTCAAAATGCACGCAGTCATCATTTTATAACCGTAGGAAAGCAGGGGACCCATTTTAGAACAACCTATAAATATAATATTTATCAAAATCATAATAATTAATGGTGAGTGGCTGTATAGATGGAACCCTTGCTGGGGTGGGGAAGCTAGAATAAAGTAAGGTTTCACAAAGCACCAGTCAAACCGAGAAAATGAGGATATGGCTTGTGGAGCAAAAAGTTACGGCTATGATGATGATGAGTATTATTTCTTGTCGTCGATTATCAGAATCAGAGAAAAATCCCCAAAAAACATTTTTAGTGAATGATGATGACGACGACGATGCAGTCTCGATACGGTCGAAACGTAAACGATGTTGATTACGTTTGATAGGCCAGGTCTCATACAAATGCCCAAAGTTGCTTACATTCTTTTTGTAATATTCACTGTTCACTATTGATAAGTTCAATAAACGCGTCAAACTTTGATTTGTTCCTCTCTCAATACCCAGAGTAATCTCTTCCTCATTCGATAAATATGCGGTGTAAGCGAGAATATAACAACATTCAGCAGAATAACACATTACGTTCAGTTCAACGTATGCGTTGGTTCAACGGGTCGATAAAAATAATGAGGATTCGCCGCGCTGCGACGTTGATGATGAGTAAAGCAAAATGTAAACACACATGTGGGTAATGATGATAATGTAATAAGTTTGTCGTGTCCAAATTCTCCTGTGACACAACTAAAACACCAAAATTTCCATGTTGTTCCATACATGATGATAAAGGTAGTTATTCATAACCATTCCAAGTTTCATAGGGAAGTGCATTAAATGACTCATATAAAAGCTGTGGAAAGCAAATGGGTAGGTAAACAACCAACGTTAAAGACAAAAAACCCATAAGCCACCCGAGAATTAGCCAGAATGGAGAGAAGAGAGAGAGAGTATACACAGTGGTAATCATTTAATCATTTGCGCGGTATAAAGAAAAACGTTTTTAAAAGGTTGATGGGTTTTCTCTTTAAAACGTGCCTTCAAGCCTGTTCAGTAGTAATCACGACAGTATATATGGAGATAATGGGCAGTAGTAGGACGAATCAAACAAATCGAGTCTTTCCACTCACGATTATCAGGTTTCAAAGGGAAAATAAGTGTACTTAGAAAACCATGACGACTTGTTTAGTTTATTATTGCCGGAATGTATGTAGAGATGGGAATGGGAACAGTAGGAGTATATGGTAAAAAGTCTCTCTCTAGATAAACACACACTGGCTACCTACCTATTATTATTGCCTATTTTACATATATTATAATAATATGCAACGTGTCTATTATGGATCACCATAAAATGTGTACAGGCAGCAAGGTATGCTGGTAGTGCTGGTGCTGACTGGCATGAAAAAATGAGAAAAAAGTCAGTGAAGGAAGGAGAGAGAGAGAGAGAGAGAGAGAGAGAGAGATGTGCTCAAAAAGAGTGAAGAAGTTAAGTGGTTTGCTATCAACATCGTATCATCATCATCTCCTCTGCACCATTTTGCCTGCTTCTTCTCCTCTCTCTCTGATGATTACGGTGATGTCTTCTTTTAGATTTTATTTAAAAATGAAATTCTCTCTCTCCTCAAAACCCGTTCATTTCTCTCAGAGAGTGCAGCCACCACATATTTCACTTTCAACTTGAAAAAATTAATGGTTGAGAAACGCCAAGTTTTTTTGAAAAATAAATGTGCGCACACTAAGGCCAGATACCGTAAAAAGTATAATCAAAACCGGAGTTTAAATATTCCTTCAGCTCCACTCCCCATATACTATACAAACCGTACACAGGTTGTATACCCACGGGGTTATGCAAGCTGATTTTCACTAATTAAAACCCGTGGCTTGTTATTGACCGTTTACGGCAATGCGTTTCTTATTCACTTTAAATCGCTGCTCTCTGAATGAACGAGTGTGTGAAACAAGCAGAAAAATGAGATTCTCTCTCTTTCAGCTTTTCAAGACGAATTAAAGTTATGATGAAGGGAGACGTGTGGATTACTATATTTATGATGATTCGTCGTTATAAAACTTTGATAAAAAAACTAAAAAAATACATTATGCACAGAAGACTCTCTCTCTCTCGCCAAGGAAAACTCTCTGCTGAGCTATTCTGGCTGCTGGATGATGATTACATGATTATCATATTCCTATGATTATTGTTGTTATTATATCAAAGGATAATAATAATAATAATAATAAGCGATATTATGCAGATACGATGATAGCTTCTTGTTATATTTCATAAAATAATCATATGCCTATCGTTTTTTCCTTCACAGCACTGCTGGGTATCTTCAATTTTTGCTCTTTTCATTCCATTCACCATTCACTTGACTGATGACTGTAGGTCTTTTTGATTGGCCATTATTCTTCTTTCAGGCTGTGTATTTTTGCAACCATTGTACATGCTTTGCTGTAGCCAAAGTAAACTTTTTTGATGAAAGACCCCCATTTTTCAGCAACATTCTCCAAAGAACCAACAGCACGTTCAACTTTTGAAGCACGCTTAAGTGTTGTTTGTTTTGTCCCTGCCTTGGCTTAGCTGCTGGGGCTGACAGATAAAAAAATGAGATTTAAAATGCTTGTTTTATTTTGTTGGTCGTGCCTTACAAGTTTGTTTCATTCATTCATTCGTCATAATATTGTTATTTTAAGTTTTCAAGCTCTCTCGCCGTTTTTACAGTTGATAAGAGGGTAGAAGAAGGATGATGATGATGACTGATCACTCGTGCCTGTTGCATTTTAAGCTGTTTCTGGGCTACCGTCTGTATAAATATGATGATGTGTGCTGACTACCAAATAGGCAGAGAGATACACACAGAGCACCAAAGTTTGTGCGAAAGGACGAGAATGACGTCGAGAGAGAGGCGAAGAATGGTGATGTGTGGCGATGAAGGAAGACAGACAGCTTAAATAATCTCGGAGTGAACGCTACCGTGTTGACCGTGCTGCTGCTGATTTTTGTTGGCTGGAAAAATATTAAACCGCTTGACTGATAGCAGCAAAAATGAGAAGAATGAGTGGAGCATCTATACTTTTTTTTACAGATGCGTAGACACATGGATGGACTTAAAATAAATTTTTATTCTGCTCACAATCCGCACGAGGACGGCGGCGCACATGGTGAATCGACTCATTAGTCAGGCTCGAGAGAAAGAGAGGCAGAACCATGCATGCGTTCCTGACTTGGTTGTGTTCAGGTGCTTAAAAATAAAATAAGAATGTCTATGTAATGCAAGTGCAGGTGGCGGTGTTCGTTCACGGGCCATTATGCGAGTTTTACCTTGATAAAAAATGCGGTGCTGCTGTTGGTTCTTCCTGAATATCAAAAGAGTTAGCACACAGCTGAAAAATTGAAAACTGTTCGGAGATAATCTCTGATCCCCCAAGTCATATCACAAATGTTAGAATATACAAGATCCGTTGAATTTTTCTCGTAAAGTTGGAGCCACACACAGCGAGACTTAAAATGCCATTGGTAAGGTTTTAAAATACTCTTTTTTGTGAGAATAAAACTTTTGCGTTATTTCATGACATGGCAGGATAAACGATGAGGAAACTTTTCATAAATTATGGTAAATAAAAATGTGCGTACACACACAAACGCAAAACACGCACACATGTCTTATTGC
>JAHZNB010001493.1:0-11699 GCA_027744295.1 Callyntrura guangdongensis
CGTTAATTCTTAATTAATTAGTTAATTACAATGTCCAAAATACCACTAAATAATACCAGCATCAATAAAAAATATGATAGAATCATATATTTATCGCAGAAGTTTTTAAAATGTTGATTTCAACAAAAAACCAGAACCGTTGAACGCTCAGCATATTGTGTATTGTTGCAGTAGCACCAAGAGAAGAATACTTTTTACTTTGTTGTGTTACGATCTAATGAAAATCGTCATGCGGTGCGGGGATGTTAATTTTTCTAAGTTTGAAAGCCATCAACTCAAGAATACGAATGAGCTCTTGTTGCCTTAAAACTTGATTTTTTGAAATCGAAATCAGCTACCCATAAGATATTATTACGGTTAAGTTTTTCTAACCGAAAAAGTGACCCTGTTCCAAACTCTCCCGTTACTCTGCTTTTTTACGATTAAAATGTCATCTCAGCCAAACTAGCCCGTAGATTCTTATCTTTAGTCCCTAAAAATTCTACACTTGTGTTTGCTTAATATTACGGTTTAGAATTGTAAATTTTGTAATACATTGTATTACATTATAGGCAAAAGTCAGGGAGCGTTCAAAAAATTGCTATTTCTTTGCTAAAAACCGTTTATCAGTAACATTTACAGCGACTAGCGAGTAATGGGAAAAGACGCATCGTAGAAACAAATGACTTTAATTTAACCGTCGCAATACAAAAGGCTAAACCATCGTGTATCGTGTATCTCGAGCATTCTCGACTTGTAACTACTTTATATTTAGTACTAGTTGTTACTGTTGTTTAGACGTATAATTTCTCTACATTAAATATAAATAAGAAAATAATATTTTTATATACCACAAACGATGTGGGAATTATTCCGGGATGAATACATATTAGAAAGAACGAAGGTAGAAACCCTAGAGCGGATTCAACGCAAAAGAATAATAAAAATGGAATTACCCAATAAAAATATTTCTCTCTTCTGGAGTACAATGCATGCAATGTATGTCGTTTACACTTTTAAAAATAAGAGTAGAAAGCACAGCAGGTTTAATATTTAATACACTTTGTTGTAGTATTGAATTGTAACATGTATACACATACAGAGGTATCAATATCAATGTATCGTTTCAAACTAAACTTTGGCCAGAGAGACCTCGATATGATATATACATACACGAAGCAAAAATTGCTTTTGTATTATTATTGCCCCTTTTTATAATTTATAAACATAATGAATGACATGTTACTTCTTGAGTGTCTAACTAAATATCTTTCGTTCATTGCATACTACCAACCAGGATATACCCATACCAAAATTATATTCCTTTTTCGGTTGTGACTCCGTACTCCGTCCGTACATGTTTTGCTGTGTGCTGTTGCATGTATACAGAATCTGCCTCATATTCCGCCAACTTTTAACATTACGAGGAGGGAAAAAATAGATCGTGTATTACATAACCTGGCTGTTCCGTGAGCTACGCTTGTGCGCTCGGGCAGATTCTGCATGCATGTCTGTTGTTACCACAACAATCCTCGTTCAACTTGTTTTACCACCGCGCACCGGAGGAAAAAAATCTCTTTTTCTTTCTTTGTGCACACTATGCATGAAACGGAATGGAAATGGAGTATATGCATATGAATGTAATGGATATCTACATCCGTTTGTACAAGTATTATAATTATATGCAGCATTTCCCTATCTTTTTCCTGTTCTCAACCATAACCTCATGCTCATGTTCTTTTTTCTGCTAATAATATTATTCCCCAAAATCGTGCTTTTCTGTTTTCGTCGTCGTCGTGTATGGAGGAGATGAAAAGAGAGAAGAAAAAAAAATTGAAAAATTGTAGAGAAGGGAAGGCAGCGAGATATCCTATCCATGTATAGCACCAAGCACGCCGCAATACATGCCGTAGATGCAATATTGTTTTCCTAAAAGCGTATGTGCATGGGTGCATACATAATACATACATTACATTACGTATATCTTTAAAAACTAAAAACTGATAAAAACAGGCAAACGACGACAACGACACGGACACGAACATAAAAACAAAACACAGGCAAACAACAAGCCATCACGAGCAGTAAAAAAGAGAGAGGGAGATCAAGTAGCAACAGAGAGAAGAGAATAAACAACATCTTCTTCTCCACTTTGAGTTTTTTTCTCTCTCTCGCAATTCTGTGTTTCTTTTTTATGAGGACCAAGAAGGTAAAAGGATGGTAGATCTTTAAGATAGCATGTAGTAACAACGCACACAGTTTTTAAAAGAAAATCTCATCTCTCTCTTGAGATATTCTTACAGCTTCCCAAGAAAGCAACATTTAAAAAAAGTCCCTCTCCCCCTGGCCTGTTTTTTATGACCACGACGGCGAAGGAGAGGATGATGATGATGATGACTTAAGTATGCTATTATGATAACCAAAAAAATATGAGCACATTATAAGAGACAACGATGTTTTCTACAATTTTTCTCTCCCCATCACCAACCTTATATGCCCGAACAAACGGAGCAACAGAGAGTAAAAAACGAATAGGTATTTTTTATAAGTCATTTTATTAATAATGTACATGCATATATCCGTTGCATGTGTGTGTGTGTTGTGTGCGTATGTCGTATGTGTGAGAAAATGTGAATGTGATTGTCATACCACTAGCACCACCAAAAAAGTTGAAAGTAAGTTGGGTTAACCTAAACATTTCATCAAAGCATGTTGTCCAACTTGTCCACAAAAACGTATTTTTGTTAAAATGTCCGAAGAAACGATGAGAGAATTGGTTTGAAAGTTTGCATATTTTTTATTATTAGTAGTTATTGTTGTGAAACCAGTAGTTAAAAAATATGGTAGACATTGTGAAGTTTTGTTTGTAGTAGTACTGTTTTGAGAAATATTGATTGCGTGGGTGAAACAAGAAGACGGTGACGGTGGTTGTTAAAAAATTAAAAATATAAAAAATGATAGACATGTAATAAGAAAATTGTCTTCCCTAAAAGGTGTTGATAAAAGGATTCTAGTGATAAAATTCTTGTAGTGTTAATTATACATCTGTTAAAATTTACAACATTTAAAAGGTAACATTTTACAAGTGACAACTGTTACCGAGGTGTGTGAACTGCTCTTTCCTTAAACCATTTAAAAAGACCCTACAAACACGCTAACTAAAGCGTCGCGCTAAATACTAATTCATGTCGGACTGGAGTACCCTGTACACTCCCTCTCTGCCTTTCATTCAACCTTTCCCGTCGTGACAGCAATTTACCTGGAGAGAAGTAAATCTAAAAANTTCATTCAACCTTTCCCGTCGTGACAGCAATTTACCTGGAGAGAAGTAAATCTAAAAACAACGGCGCGTGTAAAATTACGTGTGTGTTTGTGATTGTGAGCGTCCAGCGTTCGTTTCTTTCTCTTTCGAGAATATAGTTAGCATAGTAGTAATACTTACTCGTTGCTCGCTTATTTTTGTGAAGCAGCCGCAGCAGCGTGTCTTCATCATCTTTACTGTACACACACCATATCATCAGCGCAAGGAGCGAAGCGTACCGCAGCGTACCGTGACCGTAAAAGACCGACTCCACACAAAACGACAAGAACCTGATGCTGTTTTTTTGTTTCACTGAGAGTTGCTGCCTGCCTGGTTTTTTCTTTGGTGGTCGTGGTTTTCTATTTTTACGGTAGATACAATAGTAGTAGGAAAGTAGTACTAGTAGGTTGAATGTTGAGTGTACTTAGAAGAATAATAATAATGTAAGGGGGAAAAATAAAAGAAGAGTGAAGAGTTGTAGTATAAGTATAATGGATGATTTGTGCATTTGCAAAATATGTAAAAAAGTGTTCACAGATGTGCACGGACTCAACAGGCACAAAATGGCTCAGCACCCAACATCTTCAATAATTACAAAAATCCCATCACAGCAACAACCACAATTGTTACATTATAATAAACAGCAAAAAGGAAGTGTTAATAATAATAACAATATTAGTAACGGGGGGTCAGTAACGTCGATAATTAGTGACAGTAACAACGCGATTGCTCACCACCATTTTCGTAACAACAGCAGCATTAGCATTACGAGAATTCATAAAGAAAGTAATAATAGTAGTGCACCGCAGCATAACAGGTAAGTTACACAATCAAAATTATTGGTAATGTGTGATAATTTGGTTATATTTGTAAATTGTTTGGTTGTATTAGTTGTGTTGGAGGTTTGCTAGAGTGTATAGTCAATAAACGGCTATAGATTGTTTCTCAGTTCAGCAGGTTTCAGATGTGGTTGTTTTAATGCTATTTTATTAAGCATACATATTTTTAAAAAATTTCTTGGGGAAAACTTACAAAGTGAACATTAGTGAATTAGTGTGGTTAATTTTGTTGTATTATTTGTTTGTTATATAGTGCAATGAATCAGAACAAAAATTCGTTCCGGAAAACACCAATCGCTAACCAAAATATTACAGGACGAAGGGCAGAAATGAAGGCGAGGCAGGGAGAAGGGTAATTTACTCTACGATCACATTTAGTATTTAGTGTGTAATAGTTTGGGAGTTAAAATATTTTTATTATTAAAAAAGTAATGGATGAATAAAAACGTTATTTTTGTTTTAAATAGAACCAGAGTAAAACAACCATTTAAAAGTCAAACTGACGCGCGAATGAAAGGAGTTCAAGCTTCAGTGAAAGTGGGAATTAGTTCTAAAGGAGAAGTGGATGATGATACTACTGATTCCTGGCAAAAATGGTATTTATTATTATTCGTTTTAATAATAATAATATTGTGGAAAAACTCACACAGGTTGCTTGTAAGGGTATTTATGAATTTGTGTGTAATTTCATAATCAGGAATCCGTCCCTTTCCAAGGATCGCGGTGACAGCAGTGTTGTATCCAATCATCAAACGGTAACTTCTACCACTCCAGCTCCCCAGAGACCAGGAGGTGTTCCGTTGATTACTAAGTCGGCAGCAGAACATGCCACTTCTGCATTTAGTTACTCTCCTGGGCAGCTGAATTCATCGTCGGGGGCTACAGCTCGGAAATCCGTTCCACCACTACTCCCTTTACCTTCTGGAGGTGCTGGTAGAGGGCAAAGTGGAGGCGGCAAGCGTCCTGCGCCGGGTATAAAGGTAGGGGCTAATTCCCAGAGAGTAGCCCCTAACGGTGGTGTTCGCGGAGGGGCTACGTCCGCAGTGGCAGATATAATGCAAAATTTGGGGAAAATGAAAGTGCTAGCAAGCAAGCAAGCAGTAAGCAGCAGACCATCACCAACACCGACACCCACAGCGACTGCAACTGGAACCAATCAAAAGATCTCATCAATCTCCCAACCTACCAAAAAGGCAAGCGCTCCTTCTCCGTCTGGCTCTTACGGACCTCCTGCCAAAATAGCTAAACAAACACCGATACAGCAGTCCCTTAAAGTGAACAAATCCCTTCCAGTGTCGAAAAACAAATCAAAAGTTCTACCGAAAAACTCTTTCAATAGTGCTGCATCTAAATCCGGAGGTGGAGTCTCCCGAGCTGGTCAAACAGCTACCAACAAACGAATAGTGCAACCTGTGGAGGATGACATGGATGCAGATTCTTCTTCCGATGAAGAAGACGAGGACATGGACGAAGACGAAGATGAAGACGACGACGAAACTGGTACATTTTCACAATCAGCTCCTCCACCACCACCACCCGCCAAAAAAACCGTTCCAGCTCCTTCCACCAAGGCCAAAAATCCTCCCCCGGCTGGAAAAGTCTCACCTACAAAATCCCTCCAAGCAAACCGCTTTAACCCAATTGAATCTGCCAAGAAGGGAAAGGGGAAAGCAGCTCCTTCCACCCCTCCAACTACAACTGTTCCAAAAGGCTCCCCCAATGGGAAATCGAAACCAGCATCTACATCTCCTGTATCATCCACCACCAACGGAACCGCGCCGTCCGTGGTTGCCAAAAAATCCAACCCTCCCTCTGCAGCCGCCTCCGGGACGACGAAAAACGTCAAGAACAAGAAGGCACCCGAGAATACGTACAAGAAGCTCAAAGCCTACGTTCCCACCATGCCCGGGACGGACTACGACATGCCCAAATTAACCGCCATTGGTTCTTATACCAACCGCCAAGGTCAGCAGGTGTGGGTTTGTCTGGTGTGCAATGAGAAGGAACAAGAAGAAAGCAGTCGGGACATGATTTGCTGTGAAATGTGTGATGACTGGTATCATTTCGAGTGCGTCGGGATTCGCCAACAAATGGAGGAAGATGATCCCTGGTACTGCAAACGGTGTATTTATCAGACCTGCTCCAATCCCAAAAAGGACTTTCCCAAACTGTTCAAAAATGATTTACTCGACATGTAATCACAGAGAGATTTTCACTTCCAGTAGAAGCCAATACGCAAATGAATTGTTGGTCTCGTGAGCAGAGGACAAGGTTCAATGCAAAGTAATCTCGGATGAATAATTGTACTTTTTTTACCTAAAAATAAAATTAGGTCGCTGCTGTGAAGCCTTTGTTTTTGAAGGGACATTTTTGCAAAAACGAAACCGATATATAGACTACCTAGTCTTCTTTAGGATGACATTGTTTTCTTTTGTAAATTAGGGATTTACCGGTTTTCTCTTCCTCTGTTGTTATTTAATAGTGGTGTTACATTGTTTACATTTTTAAGGTTGATGACTACTATGTGTTCTGTCTGTGTTAACAAGCAGTTTCATTTAATTGTTTTCTATTTGACTGTTGTAAGAGTATTCTGAAAGTTTACGTGTGGTGACTGCATGTAATACTCTTTTCACATGGTTTAAATGTAAGTTAATTAGGGGAACTATAATAATAAAATAAGGTTAATGAGCAAAAAGTGCGTGTGTAGTAATTTAATAATTTTTTACCGCTAAAAAGTCCTCCTCTCTGTCACCTTAAGGAAGCGTGCGTGCTTTAAAATCCGGCACGCTGGGAAGATGAGATTACTTTTTTGTAATTTTTCACGTCCATGTTTTCAACGTTTTTTCTAGTGTAACTTACTAGTTAATTCTTTGTAGACTTTTGATGAAAAAAATAACGTATTTGGTAATACATGGTTTAAGTAAAAAAAAATAAAAAATGCGTGCTTTTTTGCCGCTTAAGTTCCTCGTTAATCTTGATTTTTGTAACTAGTTTTAAGGAAAATGAAACATGATCCGCCGCACGAAAGCAAGTTCCTTAGCTAGATAAGAAAGCGATGATAAGTGATTAATGGGGTGCTTATCACAACCGCCACAAACACACACACACACACCATATTATCTGATAGTTTTTGAACTCCGAAATCCAAATAAAAGATTTACAAACACTAAATAGAAATACTTGTCACTTGAATTGTTTGAAGCAACCTTAGACTAGAATTTTATTATGAAAATATTTTAAATTAAATATTTTTCGGTTGTTCACTAGAATAGAACTACTTAGGCAAGACCACGAGTAAAATTTTATAGGCTTTTCGAATTTCTTGCCTACTCTTACATGATGAGGATTCATGTTTTGAATCGAAACGAAGATCACTGAATTACATATTTTTTAAACAATTTACTATTGTTTATCAGTTTGAAAACTTGTTGTGTCCAGACAGTTTTAAAGGTACAAAAATGGTTTTAAGGTTACTCTATTCATCCGCTTTATCTTTCTATGTAATAATATTGTGTCAATTATTGATTCTAGTAGCCCAACGAGTTAAGANTCAATTATTGATTCTAGTAACCCAACGAGTTAAGATATTTTACAGATAATTCTGTTATCGTTTTTATTTAGGTTTTTACTCTTGGTCTTGTCCGCAATCCGTATCGCTATATTTTGTTGGTTTTTAAAATATATTGTTACAAATTTATTATAAAAATAACTGTATTATGTGCTCTTGGAATAAGGCGAAAGATGTATACAAAAAAGAGAAAAGTTATTTTTCAAGATATTTTGTTACAAAATTTTTATTCCCGTCAAAGAAGTTAAGAGGCTTGACAAGTTTACTATGTATGGTTGTGCTGCAAGTGGCAAAATAGTATTCAGTAAATACTAATTAATAGTAAAGAAATATAGTTATATGTCCGGTTCGTATAGTTAATAATGATGGCTATGATCCGTGATGACTCACGGCGAATGGTGGAAAAAAGTATGCAACGACTTTAGCTGGTACTTCTTGAAGGAAATAATTAAAGTTAGATGACGATGCGTACAGTTGGTCGTTGGCAAATAAAATCAGGCACGGATTATGATGATGGTTTGGTATATGGCACAGATTTGACAAAAACTTGACCCACAGTACAGATGTACAAAACGAAGGAACTATTTATGATAAATAGAGAAAGGTACGAGGTATGACTATATACGATTTACAGCTACCCTGCATGTATTATTCTTGTACTTGATTTTTTACTACTAGGAGGAGAGTGTCGACGAGGAAAAAATGTTTTTAAAAATTTTAATATTCATTTGAAAATTAATTTTTAAGTGTTATTATAATAATCGTATGAATGTTATTTGTTATAAAATTAAATTTGTTATTATTAATATAAACTGAATGTTAATATAACTTGTTAACTAGTTGTGTAGCGTGTACTGCAAATCAAATACTCGTTTGTTTTAAGATAAAAAATAGTATCAATTTTAATAAGCTAAATACATTAAGTAGGTGTAGGTGGTGATGAGCATTTTACAAGCTGGATTATCTAAGACTAGTTTAGGAGAAATTATATGTGAGTTTATTTGGTATCAGACAAGTACGTTGTAGAAACCTTTATTGTCTTTAAAAATTTGCCAAACTTAATTCACACTTTTGATTAAAGTTACTTTGTCGTATCAGATACTTTCATCCCGGATAAATTGACTCATCCTCCTCCATTTTTTAAACAATGTAGCATATTTTTGTTCCGTTGTGACAGAGTCCATGAGGAGGTTAGGTTAACTACCTTGTGAAAGTGCTACTGTGTATAACCTCACCTGCTACATATTATAACTATTTAGCAATATCACTTTTGTAAATTTTGGAACCGACTTCAACCTTTTTGAAATTATGCACGTTTTACTACTACGCAATTACGCATCAAATCAATGTAGCAGATGTAGCTATGCATATATTTCCCAATTATGTCCAACTCCCAAGCAATGTTACAAAATATTCATTTAATTTTGAAATTCGCTTCAGCAACAGTTATCTAATCACTTTTACGTAATGTATTATATTTTCTTACCATTATGAATCTCTGTCCATTACGTACCACCTTACTATGGCTGAGTCTGTATAGTGCGTTGTAAACTGAACAAGATTGAGAATTGGCATTCATTTCGTTCAGTTTATTCATTTAAAAACTGTTTTACTCCGATGACTATTATTGGTAATGTTAAAACTAAAGCTTTGTAATCAATAATTGTGTGGATGTGGACTGGAGAAATGCATCATCCTCGTTGTTATTTTTGATGCCGTCTGTTTTATGATCTTATTGTACGCACCCATTGTTATCTAGTTTGTAGATTTTAGATAAAGCACGTCGTCCTCCGCTAGGACATCAGTGATCAACGTCAACAGCACTTTTAGTGAATATGAATACATCCGAAACGTATTTCAAATAGTATTAAAATATTATTATTATTGTTTTATAAATTTTAAGGACACTTTTGATGAGTAGGATAGGTAAACTGGTATAATGTGTATTTGTGTTTATGGTGTGTCATGATGAGCAAGAGCAATTTATTTTTTCTCTAAACCACCAATTAAATGGACTTGTTTTTAACGTAACCTGTGCTCTTCTACCTTCATTTACGAGCGTATTTTTTTTCTTCTTGTAAGAATATTTAAAAAATCATGTAAAATTGTAAAAATTATTTGGTTTACCTCACCTCTAGTTATATTTGCAAATTAATGTGTAAATATTGTAATTAATGTCCGGTAAAAGTAGAAATTAGAGAATAGAAAGGTTATAACAGCGTAGGCGATTTAAATGATCCAGCTTCCTTTTAAGTATTGTTAGCAGTAGTATGTCTATTTCTAACTGTTTTTTATAATTGTTGTTATTTTGATATTTTATTTCAATTTATTTTAACGTTTTGTAATGAACTCAATAATTGTAATTACAAATATATGTAAGGCATATATTATATACACCACTACCTACTTAATAACTGCTTAAGGTAATGTAATTTTGGTGTAACCTTTAATTTTTATGTACAATAATAGTAACTGCTGATATGTAATTACATAAAATACTGTATATTTATAAGAAGGGAATATAATTCTTCGGCCAGCAACACGGCACGGTGATCGACGTGTGCCGGCAGGAGAAATAAAAGTAAAAAACGTGAATTATGAAACCAAATGAATGTCTTTATTATTTATACGGAGCTTTTTTTATCATAATGACAAGTCGAACTCCACCAGGCAGGGCAAACGTCCACCTACTCATTTCATTCATCTTTCTTCAACAAAAACGCTTCTCTATGCCTCTCTCATCCATGTGCAAGCAACTATATATATGGTATATTTTAGCGAAACTACCTTGCAACTTTGAGGGACATTTGCTATTTTTTGTTATTCGTTATTCTGGCTGAATAAAACCGCTTAAAATTGACAATGAACGGTGGATGAAACAAGCTTTGGAAAGATAAGGTTTTCATTGCTTTTATTGAGCGTTGATAATCCAACTTCAAACCTCGCCCTTGCTGCTTCAGAGAAAAGATGGAACCGTCATCCCTGTTGGAGCCCCCTCTTGTTGGCCGTGATAGAAAGGTTTGTTCTCTCTGTGAGAAACCTTTCAACTCTGACAAATGGAGGTGACCCTGAAAACCGAGGAGCAACAGCCAACAATGGAAATGATTTGGTGAAAACTCCTTGCTCCCACGCGTACCATAAGCAATGTTTGCAGAACTGGTTGGATAATGTAAAGCAGAACTGTCCTCTGTGCGATCGATGGCTAAAACCTCGTAACCTAGTGGCGGTAAAAATGGTGACAACCTCATCCGGTTCAGGTGCTGATGTCACCAGCAAAACGACATTTAGGAAAATAAAGAATCCATTGGCTAAAAAACGGCGAAGGAGAAAGCCACTGAGCACAATTTGGCAATGGGACCATTGCCGTGGCGCCTTGCTTCCACGCTTGCCGGATGATAGGCCATCGGTATGTGATGGAAATGATCCCCGTGCCTTTACTCACCGTAGACCATCGGCATGTGATGGAGATTGTCCTCCTGCTCCTCCTCGTCGTCCATCGGAATCGGAATGTGATGGAGATTGTCTTCCTGCTCCTCCTCGTCGTCCATCGGAATCGGAATGTGATATTTCAAATCCTTTCTGGGACTATATTCCTGTGCGTCCAGGACGTCGTCCCCGCCCCCGTCCGTTCACACTGTTGTCGGAGACCAAAATGGGTGATAGTGATGATGATATTTAGAAAAATTAACGACAATCCGTGGGGTGGGATAGAGTGGAACAAGACTTCAAAAACAGCGTCAATTCCCCGACCGTGTTGTTGTAGGGTCGATATTTATCGTCTTTAAATTATGTATGGTATAAACGCTCGCAAAGCTTCAAAGTTTGAAGTTCAAACTCAAACTTACTTGTCACACTTTCTTCAGCAAAATATAAAATTTACATTAAAATCTACATTGTATTGAGCTTATACATTCTATCAATTAACTCTAGGTTGAGAACAACTAACATTTTCATAATTGGTTCCCTTTTTCTGTGTATTTTTTTCATAAGCCCGTCACGCGCGTGCTTAATT
>JAHZNB010001494.1:0-46340 GCA_027744295.1 Callyntrura guangdongensis
TTTTATATAGTATGTACAAAGTATAAGGTAAGGAATACAGAGTTTATTAGTGCTAGACTTGTAAAAGGAAAGTAAATGCGCAACCAAATTAAGGCTGTTTTTTCCCCTAAAATGTACATAGGTACTTTCACTCACACAATAAAGTATATTTATTATATTCTATTCTAAGTATCAGGCAAATACATTAAAATACATAAGTCGGTTTTCTCCGAATATCCTAGCTGTCCTAGACGACATTCTCCGACACAGCATAGACCTTCAGTTGTAAACACCAATTTGAATGCATAGATACGACTGGGTTAGGTATATTTTTTCAACACAACTAATGCTTAGACTCCATTTCCGCGTTGTTTCCCCACTTGTTCTTCTTATCATATGGTTCTTTCACTCTTACAGAAGAAAAAACGTGTTCTCCAAAAGAAGCAAACATTGTTGAGCCGTCTCTCTGCGTCGTTTTCTCGCTCTATTGCTGTAAGAATTCGCTCGTTCTGGGCACTCTCATGCTTATTTAGAATTGTGGCACCGTGCTGATGTGATGATGATGCGGTGCGTTTCAGTTTCTTCCGTATTTTCTTGCTTAGCATTTTTTTGCCACTATTTTTTATACTCTAAATCCTTTCATTCACTTTCGCATGCGAGAAAGTGTACGCCGGTCGTGCCGAGTGCCCCGTGAATAATAATAAGAGGAAAAGGGGGTAAGGTGGGTATATGATTTACATTCTACCACATTTCGTTTTCTCTTTATCATGATGGTATTTTCGCTGCCACTGGTGTGTGGATGGTTGACTGCATTTAAATGAGGAAACCGACCCTTTCCCCTCGAAATTTCGTTTACGCTACACACAGCAAAATAACATGTGTATAAATTGTTTTCAATAAAGACGAATTATTGTGTGTCAAATGCAAGCCCTATGTATATTATTTTGGACAGGTAGATACACACCTGAGGTGGATGCGCTGTAAGAATTGTATAATACGATACACCCAGGGAAATAGAACATTTATCTCTGTTGAGTCGGTGTACATGGATCAGGTGTAACAGTCAAGTCCATTACTTACGACACTAAAACTCCCCCTTGAACGTTTTACGGAAGTTTATTATAGTTTGAGAATGATACAATGATGTGTGGGAAATCCGGTGGAAAAATGGCAAGGCAACTAAACGAGGATACAAAACGATAGAAAAAAACTTGCTGCGTAATACACAATGCCGCAGCAGGAAAATTATTGACTGTGAAAGTGTGCATGAAAACGGACACAAAGAGTCACATCGAGTCAGAAGACTATACAGTGGCTAGATGAAAACCTAGTGCGTATTTCCATCAACTTTTTAAATTTTGCAGCACATCTGAATCGTGTATATACTAATGCACTAATGGCAGACAAGTTCACGCTGTTCACGATACACTAGGGAACATGCTGGAAATAAAGAACACAATTGACGTGTACATTTCTTATGATACCTTGAAATAATTTGATCATTGGAATTTTTACTCCATTGTGTTATGGTATGGCAAGCAGTTATTATGTACTGATGCTTTATTAACACGTTAAATAAAACTGAATACTGAATACCTTCAGGTAAGGTGTGTGTGCTGGAAACGTAAAATTTTGATTTTGTGAATGCGCTTAAATTTTATTGTGAGTTTAACTTTCTTAACTAAATTGTTTAACCATGTTAATTACCACCAGTATTCTCATGCGCATGTTTGAATAAATAAAGTTATTGATTTAAAAAAGAATGTTGAAAATAGATGCTTTTCCAATGCAGGAAACAATCTTGGTTTTATTTTTAAATGAATTTTTATCTACACATTTCGCTTCCCGTTTTTATAAACTTTGTCATATTGAGACTGCTTTCAGTCAAGTACCAGTCAGATACTGAGTATTCATTTGGCTACTTTTCATTCTTCAGCCGTGATAGGTATACATGTACTTATGTATTTTGTTCACGGAGCAAAGAAATAAACTATGTTGAAATTTGAAATATTATGTGAATATACTTACTATTGGTAAAAAAATCATGAGTCATATTTGAGTAGTACTATTAAAATATACCATGTAACTAAAAACCGGAGCAGTTATATATGTACATACCGTGTTCTATAAACAGGAGTAGAGGGTCATTGCTGTCGTTTCCGTTTTTATGTCAGTTTTATTCTCTTCCAAAAATTGTTACATTGTTAGATAACCTATTCTGTTTTACGGACCAACAGTCACAAAGACACACACGACGCATACACAGAGTCTATGATAATATGTCTATCTGGCAGGGAAACTGAAAATACAAAAAACAACGTTCATACGTTTTCCAGCGTTTTATTCTCTCTTCCCATTCATTCACTCTTCCCTCTATTCTATGCCAACTTGGAACGTGTGCACAACAGAATTCTGCCGCTTTTATTTTCTTCAGAAAATATAAAAGACAACGCAGCAGTACTAGTAAGAAGGGGATAAGAAAAATCTGCATTGCAATTTTGCTCAGGAAGCAGAGAACAGAGTTCGACTATACATTTAAATAAGTAATAACAACTTTTTTACAACGCAGACAGCAACAGACAACAAACACAAAAAGGAAGAACAGTTTGTTGGTGCATTTTTATTCTGCAATTTTAGGGTTCCCTATAAAGTGTTATAAAGAGGAAAGAAAAAAAGGAGATAATTAAATAATAACTCTGTTTTCCTATTGTAGACATACCAAACGCAAAATATTTTTTTTCCTGAAAAGTAGTACCAGAAAGAAAGAAATTTTTCCCGTTGAAGCGGAGCAAAGCAGTACGGTGGCTCGTATTCGACAAACGCGCATTATCCAATTTCTCTTCCGGCGTCTAAATCTGCAAAATCCACTTTTCCTGTTCAATTAATATCACTTTCATCGTCATCATTATCATCCCGAAAGTGGTAGATATATTAAACGCGACACACCAATTCCCCTTTATCTCACCATCATTTTGCCGTGCTGCATGCTGATGAGAAAGAAAATTCACTGAGGATTTTCCAATTATTCCTCCAGCGGCGACATCATCCTTATCGTCACTAAAAATTCAACTTCCACTTTCTCCATCCGAGACCGCTGTTATTATTGGTGCGGCACTTTGGAGAAAATTTGTCCTCATCATATTGAACCACGAGCATATTCATACTATCCAGCAGCAGCAGTGTCAGCATTATTATCTAGCCTAAAACAGCGATCTCGGAAGGTTATGGACCTCCTTCTTTCCCGTGTTTTTCTTCGTCTCGTACATAATTATACAGGATAAAAGCAACTACTCACACATCAAAAACCAATATCCTTTGATACATTTCACCTTTCATTCTTTTCATTTCACCGCTTTTTCGCTCGCGGCTCGCTCCTCACATTTTTTTTCTTCCGCTCGTGAGTGCCCTGTTCTTATTCTGTGAACGAGAGCTTCAGCTTGCAAAAGTTTTTTTTGCTCTCTCTCTCTCTCTCGTCTCTTCCTGTTTTCCTTTCGGCTAATAACCTAAATGTATTTGTTCCTGCTGCTGCTTACTTTCTCTCTCCTTGTGTCCTGTCATCATCACTCAATACTCTCATTATGTAGCACACTTTCTCCTGCTGTTCTCTCTCCCCTCATCTATCTACTGTATCAAGGTGTTGTACATGTGACTAGCACTGTGCAACTTGGCCTACAGCAGCAGCAGCTTTACCAAAACCGTATCTGATAATCTGTGATGTGGTGGTGATCAAATATACCGACGACCAACACCACACGACGAAGAAGAAAGAACATGACTAATGATGTAACAAACTGCACACTAGTACTATACTTGCCATTGCTACCATTGCTAGTACTACCAAAACACAGTATCGTCTTAAAGTGAAATAATTTTCTTTTTCTTCATTTCAACCAGAAATATTAGAGCAACTCAACAGCAGTGGAGAAAGCAGATTACAGCAGTACGAAAAGACAAGTGGTACAGTCGAAAATTGGGAAAGTTTTCAAGTTTAAACAGCAAAATAGTTCGCTCATTTATCCACCACTAGCATAAATCTACAGATTGTCAAATTTCTTTCCACCTGCCCTGCATAATAAACTATATTATGCAGCAGGGATGCATCCGCAGCATTACATTAAGCAACCCTCAAAATTAGTAGGAGTAATAATTGAAACGAGAGATTTTCTGAAGAAACCAGTTGAGATAGAGAATTACACAACGGAAAACAACAACTTTATTCGATTGTCGTTGTTATTATTGCGTCATTCACAACCATTGCTCTCGTTCTTGAGAAAATTTCACGGGAACGGTCAATTAAGATATATCCTATAAATGTGAAGCAAGACTCGCCAGAGTCGTCATCATTTTTCTTTATTTCCCCCGCGTTTCCCCCCCTTTCCTCTCCTCCCCTCCCCTTCACCTATACCTACTTAACTGAATAGTAACCTATCTATACCTTGGAGTAAACCATTTCTAAATAACATATTTTAATTACAATTTTCAATTGTGTAATAAAAACCTAATAGGATCCTTGAACCTTGAAAACTTGTTTCCCATACCCATCAACCTTTAAAGTTCTTTGAAGACCCTAATAATTGTTTCGAATATAAGCTTGTAATTTTCCCACATAAATCCTTCTTCACTTCAGTTTAAACTACTTCTTCTGCTGCGAAAGACAACAACGAGGAAACTGAATCGACTGAAGTTTATTGATACCAATTTAGAAAAAATGTCGTATCTTTCATCAACAACAAATGACCATCTTCATTCATCTCTTGGTGGTGGAATGGACTATGTGGGAGGTACAATGCTCGGAAGTAGCCACGCAGGACTGGCACCTGAGGACTTGCTGCAAATTCAACAAACCACAGCCACCACAGATATTGGCTTATATCCGAACTACCTGCCAACTGCAGCAAATCACGGTAAGCGAAATAGCACTTAAAAACCAAACCGCCGGCAATTCCGCAGTTAAATTTGCTAATTAAAGTAGCGATAATTTATTGTTGTATTTTTTGCATGGTTGTGCAATTAAAACTTAATACATGTTAGAAGAAAAAATAATAGTTAAACTGCCAAAGCCTTGCTTTACGCTTATGACAGCACTATTACTTTTTCCCATTTTATCCTTTAATAATAATAATAATGATAATAATAATATTAATAAAGTTATAGATTTAAGTAATTACAAATAGATTTTGTTTGTAAAATAATAATGTAATGTATTTCACCAGACTAGAGTGTTCTTATAGCATTTTTTAGCAAAAGCACGCAAAAACACACTAAACACACAAACAAGTAGACTCACTCTTTCTCTCTACTTTTGGATCCAACTACTACTACTACTCGTTTTACAATTTTCAAAAAAGAAAAATGGTCGTGCTTGTTAAAAAAACTCTCTTTTCCCCGCGGCTTGTTTCCCAAAACCGCAGTGACAAATGCACAACAGCACAACCACTATGACGGCACATCTACTGCTGAGTTACATAATGGGCTTATTAACATGGACATGATGATGAGTCATCATCATCGTGCTCCGTCTCACCTTCAACGTAGTAATGAGCTTCCGCTGCATCAGCATCAGGAAAATAGTCATTTGTTAAAACGATTGGAGCAAGAGCAACACCAGCAATTATCATCCCCTTCATACTATTATAATAATAATGAGCATCATCATCATCCTCTTTTAGCTGCACGCAATAGTCATAGCCATAATTCTACTCCAGCTCACCGTCGTCAAAAGCTGTACCACTACAGCGATGATATTCACAGCTACGGTCAATCAACGTCTTCGCCGGCCTCACTGCTAAACACAAACAGTGCCACTGGTACAGCAGCAACGGATCATTGGTTTTCTGAAGGAAGTGGAACAGAGTACCTTGGTGGAGGGCAGGAAAGTGATTATCTCTCTTTGCAGCGTCAGCAACCGCAGAGAAGAGATAATTTTGGTTTGGTAAATGATTACACTACTAGTTACTCAAGCACCACTGCACCACCATCACCAGCACCTCGCTCTGGTGGTGCTCAGCAACAACAGTATCAACAATCTGCCTCTTCTTCCTCACAACACTATCGCACACCACCCAAACAACACGGCTATACTGCCTCTGCTGCTTCAAACTATGAGTCTAATTTGAGGTACAACACTGATCATTTTTCTACGGCACTTAATTTAAATGCTCATTATTCATCAGGCGGAGGAGGAGGAGGACCTGGAGGATTGGATCCAATATCGTCTGGAGGTGGCTTCTTTGGGGGAGGACCACGGCCGGGTGCGGGGACAGGAGTGGGTGGGGGGATGGGAATGATGGGAGGGGGAGCTGTGGCCACAGGAGAGGAAGAAATGCGTCAACAATCAGCGAGTAGTGAGAGCCAAGCGTACTATGGGAATGAGACAATGGTTAAAGAGTTGCGACCCGAGTTTGCTCGGTGGTTCTACAGATACGAGCAGGATCGAAAATGGAGGCCTTTCACGGGGTATGATTCAATCAGGATTGAGAGTAAATACAGGGATGTTTTCCGGGATCAGATGGGATCATATTCCCACAGCTCGTACTACCCAGTGGCGTCATCCAATGATGAGTCGACGGATTTTAGCAAGTTTGTTCATCAGCAACAGACGAACAATAATATTGGTGTACCTAATCCCAATCACCCGGGGGGCGGGGGAAGATTTTCGGATATGATGCAGCAAAAGTGGTGGCCTGGAAAGGGGCCTGATACGACGTGTGACACGGAGTTTAACAACGGCGGGCCTGGGTTTCCAAATCAGGTGAGAAATAATAGTGCTGGGAACAGTCTCTTTGGAAGAATGGGAAATGGACCGATGAGTGGACCAGCAGCAGGAGTCAGATCGGATCGTGGCCTTTACAAGGCAAACTCTACTTCGGCCTTGCTAGGAAGTGGGGGGCCTAACAGTTATAATTCAATTAGTCCTAATCATCACCCTGACATTAACAATATTGTTGTGGTTCGAGAGGGTTTGTACGAAGTGGACCTTGGATCTTGGACCTGTTTTTCCACCTACTGGCCAGGTGATACGTGTCTTATAAATAGAGGGACGTGGTTTTATGATGGCACCTGGGATCCCCTTCCTTTAGAACAGGCAGAAAAACTAGAAGAAGCTCATATGCTAAAATTTTGTGGCGCTGCACTTATCAATCATCAACAGCACATTCCTGGGCAGTCAAATCCGGATGACCCGCACAATAAATCTGGAAGCAGTGCTAATGCACCAGCCATCCATCGTGTCACATTTCAAGACTTTCATGTGGATTGGAAGAGTCCCACAGATATTTTCTGGTACAGTCAAGCTACGTCGCACAAATTAATGAGATCATTTGGCCAAAAATTGGGGTTGTCAGACTGGAGTCATAGAATTTGTCGAGGATACTACAAGCCGGCCTTAATACAAGATCGACCTTCAGAGATTAGTCATATTGTTTTTGTAATTCATGGGATTGGTCAGAAAATGGATACGGGACGGATAGTACGTAACTGTTCCGCGTAAGTAAAAATAAATAAATAAATAAATAATTATTATTAAATAATAATTATTTATTTAGCTTAAGGAAAATTATTTGATATCTTTGTATTGACTCTACTAAGGTTTCGAGACTGTGTGCAGTCCATGAAGGACAAATATTTTCCTCAGCTAAACAACGCTAAACAACGTGCCGAGTTTTTTCCGGTGGAATGGCGCTCAGCAGCAAAACTTGATAACGATGTCGTTGATGCGATAACACCTCAAAAACTTGTTTCTCTTCGTCAATTATTGAATTCTACTGCGATGGACATTATGTACTACACAAGCCCTTTGTATAGGGCGGAGGTAACCACAAGATATTAATTATCTAGTATCTGAACTAAATACATAAAATGTGGAAAAAAGTGCGCGTTTACAAAACCTAATCTTTTATTTCCGAACAGATTCAAAATGCACTGATAGAGGAGCTTAACAGGATCTACGCAAATTTCGTGAAACGCAACCCGAGTTTTGCAATGAATGGCGGCAAGGTTTCTGTGATGGCGCATTCCTTGGGTGCTGTCATCACGTATGATATTCTTACAGGTTACTTGTGTGGGTCGGTAGAGGATGAAATTGCCTTAATGCAACAGCAGCAGCTTCATATCCCACGTCGCGTTATTCCACATCAACAGGGACTTATGTTCACAGTGAGTTTTGAAAATGTGCCCATGCCACGACCTCTTGCTTTATTTCAAAAGTGCTAATCATGCTTATTAGCGATATACGATACTTTAGCACATATTTTTGTGGATTTCGCAGTTGGAACATTTCTTTTGCCTGGGTTCACCACTTTCCGTGTTTTTAGCGTTAAGATGGCGCGAACCCCATGATCCATCGTTAAGATCGCAGATTTTACCCCAGCATTTGTGTAGACGGATATACAACGTATTTTATTCGTCTGACCCCGTTGCGTACAGGTATGTGTAATTAGTATATATAATTGCAAGTCTGATAATAATAGTTTACTTATGTGAGACTAATTTAATTGTTTAGACTGGAACCACTATTAAATCGTCATTATGTCAAGATTGCCCCTGTCACCATTCATTCTTATAATACCCCCATGAAGCCTCGCTATTGTGACATGCCTCGTGAAAGGATCACAATCGTCTCAGCAAAGACTGCCTCTGACAATACAAATACAACTAATGCTACTTCAACATTACCTGCTCCCTTTACAGACGCTACATCAACGACGCAACCAAGATCCAATCCGACAAATAAACCTAACTTCCCTTCAGTACTTTCCTCGCCGAACAAAGGTTCGTTAGCAAAGAAAAATACTATTATCAGAAATTACATCGACATCAGTTTTGTAAACATCACTATTGCCTATTACTTTTTAAACATCACAGAAACAAACAACTGGGGTGGATGGTTCGGTTCAAATATAAAGAAAATGTGGAAAAATGCTCCTAACCCTGTCTCAGGAGTTTCACTCCCGAATCCAGTTTCCGGTATGTCACTGCCGAATCCTGTAGGAGGTCTCTCAATGCCAAACCCAGTGGGAGGCTTCTCAATTCCCAACCCAGTAGGTGGTCTATCTATTTCAAATCCAACAGGGGGTTTATCAATTCCCAATCCTATTGGAGGATTGTCCATACCAAATCCCGTGGCTGGTGTCTCAGTTTTTGATCCAACTGGGTTAACTGGTGGGTCGTCATCTGGTCATCCAGAAGGAACATCTCTTGGTGGGGAGCTGAACAACCCCGTTGGTATTGGACATCCTTCTGTGGAAGAAGCAAACTTTCTCGCACAAAGCAGCAAAGAGAACTACTCAACTGTCATAGACGACCAGCTATTCAACATTCCAAATGGTTAGTATGCTCAGTGCTCAATACTTTAAACAAATTATCTAGATGTAGAACTGTTACCAAAATGTTTCTTAAATATTCATCCTTATTTTTGTTGATTTCTTTTTACTTGGATTTATCCCATAGATTTGGACTATCGCTTAGATTATGTGTTGCGCGAGAGTCAGTTTTCTGGAAGTAGTTATCTTGCAGCACTCACCTCGCACACATCATACTGGAATTCTCCAGATGCTGCCTACTTTGTGATGACTCATCTATACGATGAACTGATTGAGCAGACAAGTAGTTTTAGTGGCGAAAGATAAATGTAACATAAAATTATCGTGCATTATGTATATATTATCATTGCCTAATGGTAAGATATAGTCAAAATATAATTTTCCGTACAAGTCACACCAGGTGTCAAGTCAAGTCACGTCATATAAGCGTCACAATTCTATGAAACCAAAAAAGTCATCCAACATTCTTATTACAACTTGTTACGTATATTTCACTGGAACAAAAAAAACAAATTGTATATATTATTATATTACCACTAAACTACTACGGCGTATTTTATCAATCATCAATAGTTTAAGCGAATATTTAAAATATTGTAAATGTAATTTCGATGTGAACTTTACCTAATGTTATTTAGGTAGTCGGATTGTTTTACGCGGTCTTAATGCAGTTCTTAATTAACACACCTAAAATTAAAATAAAAACCGTTCTGCATGATTCCGTTGTGTTCTTTCCTAATACATTATTCGAGATATTGTACATATGTACATGTAACTTTCCAAACAGTGATAAAATTAAATGAAAATTTAACAAGTCGTTTTGCTATCTTCAGCAATTTCAATATCTCGTCTGTATTATAGAACGTAATATTCAGCAGTGTATGCGAATGGATTAATATATTTATGACATCTGTAACCATAATCTTGATTATAAAATGATAAAACTACGCTCGACATCTTTAAATTACCTTCCTATACGACAGTGATCGAAATAAATCGTAAAATGATATTATATGCAAGTAATTCGTACAACTTGTTTCATTTTTATTTACTATTTTGTTTCTAAATTTCATTACGTTTTTTTATTTTTCTTACGTACACGCTTTTCATCTGCTACTTCACACATGCAGAGCGTAAAATATTTCATGCAATAGTTTTCTAGTGGTATAATACCTACTAAACTTACAAATAATGTACAATGGAGGTGATATCAAATTTTTCATCCGATAATTTGCCGATTATTGTTTTAGACTCATATAAGCTATGTAGATAGTTTATGCATGTATATAACTATCTAGCTATATATTTAAATATAGATTTACACAGACGTAATTACATTGATGATTTTTTAAATGATAGTCATTTACCAACGAAAAATCAACTCAGGAGTTTTTTATGTAAACATTTTAAGAAACAGAAAGTTCAGCTTTTAACTCTAGACTGTGATCATAGCGTGGCTTAATTAGTGATCATGAATTTTTTACTTCCAACTTAGGATTTCTTACACAACTAAACAAGCAAACTCATCATTCATGCGACAGATACTCCCATTTATTTGAAAAAGATTAACACACCTATTATGATTGATTTAAAGTGAAGTGTAACAAATAATTTCAGTAATATTCTTATCGTTATTCATATATATCATATCGTAGCACTTTGACAGTATTTTTTTTAGATTATAGATGACTCCTATCTTCCCGATTTTATAATAACAATGATAAACTTTTTTCTTGTAATAATTTAATAGATTGAATATACACCTTAAACTTATTAGTAGGCTTTAAAAAAGTTAATATTAGACTATCTCATAAGTTTTCGTTGAGAGCAACGTCTCGACGGAGTGTTTTATTGATGCGCCAGAATCTATCGAAACGACGTCAGATACCTGTAACGGAATACGGAATGAGTAATTTAATAACAAAAATAGAAGCCAAGTTTATTACGAAAATTGTCAAGTAAACGCTATACTTTACTTACGGATAGTCGTGCGAAGGGTTGATTGGCGTGGAAGGACACTTGAACAGGGAAAAATTGAGACGCAGTACCACTAGAAACTGTGAACTCCATTGATCCTGTCTTGTTGGAAGAATCGATAATGGGAAGTTGCCAGAGAAGGCAATGCTTCCTTGCCTCATATATATAATCACCTTCGCACTCACCCACAACTGGACCACCACCTCCCCCTCTGCCAATGCAAATATACATAATTATGTTATTTATCTTTCAAAAACTAAACCATATTATATAATGTAGCATTTTCTTGCAAAACTCTTACGGCACTGGAATGGTAATTACGACGTCTTGAAGCTCCAAGTCGTCGGCTAATAGTTCGAATTCAATGTTCACGTCACATCCGCCACTTCCATTTTCTGAGGGCCAGCAGTTGACTAATGAAAAAATAAAAATTCAGCATTTTGTTCTTTGACATAGATACACGTACGTACTCGACCTGTACGGTATTTGACTACAATGCTTACTTGTCAAAGGAATTTGTGTTTCATCGGTGGTCTGATAGCGCCATTTTAAAATTGGAACATCCGTATTGACAGGAAACGGCTTTTGGGGATTCTTAAGCCCAATTTGATTTTTGTTTCTGAAAAGGTCCTTGTCTACATTGGGATGGGTCTGCAACTGAACTCCGCGTGAATCTTCATTGTCAAATTGTATTCTAATCTGAGTTGTGGCTTCATCTTGTATCCTTAGTATGGTTGTTCCATGCACCTCCATGTTTTGCAGTCCACCGTCTCGTCCAGCAACAACCGTAATGCCCTCATCAATTTTAATGTGAACACTGGAAGTGAGATAGTAAAAATTCATTACCAATTTGAGTTCATATAGACACCGTAAACCGGACAAAAGTTACTCAACTCACCTCTCTGCATTTGTTTGCTGAGAGGACACCGAAGTAAATTTATTATTGACATTATTTGCCGATTGGGATATAGGTGCTACTCGTTCCCCTTCTGATTTCAGTTGATCTACGAAGCTTTCAACGTCCCTAGATTTGCCTCCTAATTTCAGTGCCTTGCTTGGTCCAGATGGTTTTGAGTAAGATGGTCTAGAAGGTTCTATTGGTGCAGAGCTACT
Organism: Callyntrura guangdongensis; assembly: GCA_027744295.1. Lineage (NCBI taxonomy): Eukaryota > Metazoa > Arthropoda > Collembola > Entomobryomorpha > Paronellidae > Callyntrura > Callyntrura guangdongensis. The sequence continues at coordinate 12,390 of JAHZNB010001494.1, forward strand.
CTCTTGTATGACTGATGGATTACTGTTGTAACTGCTGGACGACATGGAAAAGGAGGATGAACCTGTGCCACCTTTGATTCCCCGTTTGGACATTTCCATTTTTTGTCTCTGCAGTTCTTTGGCTTTTTCACGCATTTTCTGCATTGCTTCCCGTTCTTGACTCTATCCACACAAACACAAATAACCGACATATATAGCTACAACAATAAATACAATTGAGTGTCAATACGATTATTTTAATTACTGTTTCTTGACACTAACCTTGCGAACAGCTTGATACACCTTTTCTTCGTGCGAGTCCATCTCCACAAAAGTACGTATCTGAGCAAGATTTACACTTTCCCTGTAACCCAGTGCCACGATTTCATCAAAGGCAAAGATTAAATTAAAAGAGTTATCTGCTATGTCAGCCTCTTCCATACTTTTGCAATACTCCGGAACCTAACAAACAAACAAAGACATTGCCAAAATGACCACGTCATCACAATCAACGCATAACCACAAAATGTTTTATACCTACCACTTTGGCAAATAATCTAAGCGTCTCCAGATCCTCCAAGATATTTGAGGCCTTGGTTGTAATAAGAACCATATAAAGCTTTTCCAGAGGCTGGTACACGTATCTCACAGAATCTGTCTCAACAAAAGTGTGCTGCTTACCGGATGGAATTAATTTAGGAAACGCTGCCAGCAGCCCTTCTATTCGAGATTTAGTCATCTCAACGAATTGCCTGGAAAGAAGGGCTAAACAAAAACAATCTCAACATTAGTTAACATGTCCGGCTTTCCAATTTTTTATGAGAAGTTTAATAGATACTTACTTTTCCCTCCCTTCGTGCAAATAGCTGCGGCAATAAGTACCATTGTGTCCCCTTTCTCAATTACCCAACTAATTTATTCGCCAAACTTGTCTAAAACTAGACTTATTTAAATTTAATTTTTAAAAAATTACTAAATCTTCCAAGAGCAACTACTAACTACTTCTGTATTGTAACACCTATCCTTTACAAATTCTCCTGCCAACTGGTATTTTGATACTAAACCCTTGCAATACTTTAGCTGTGTACACACGTTTTTACAACTTTTGCCCCCCTCCGCCCTCAACAGTAGCACCACCACTACACACCACCCTCAAAACCCAGACAGATGACAGGACAGGGGTAACAGATGACAGGAACTGGTCAAAACATCCCACCTACTTCTTTCCTAGTACAATCTTAACCTTAATAGCCATACAATTATAATCCTTAAAATATTTACAATAACCAACAATTAGGCAAATTATCGATATCGTTTGAATGTCGGTATCATTTAATTTTTTATTTATGTATACGTCCAAAAGTCCAAATGTCTCTCTAGTCTGTGGTATTGCACTGACTCTAGTTTTTGTTTCTCTTTTAAACTTTATTTCACCTTATCACCGGATGATGTTGTCGATGTAGACGTATGGACATACTAAATTTTATGTTTAGTATGTAATGTTATGAAGATGAGGAGATGATAAAATTATGCTGGTAAGAGTGAGTGTGTGGATGAGAATCGAAAGACGATGATCTACTTCACTCTCTCGAGAAATTCTTTACTTGTGAATTGGAAACAAAATGGGTTAGCCTGAAAGTCAACAAGAGATCATTATATAGACAGAGCTAACGTACAAGTAGTGTACTTTCTGTTTGTACAGATACAGAATACACAGAGAGAAAAAATATTACAAGCAGGTTTATGTTGTGTGTGTCCGACAGACTCAAAATGAATGAGAAAAGTGACACGTCGGTCGCTAGCAGCTAGAATGGGAATCATACCAGTGTGGGACACCGCCAAACTCAAACAGAACCTTTTACAAGAGATAGTGATAGTACGTTACGTACTGCTGCTTACAGACAGATTCAATGAACTTGTTATAGGTGAACTATGGGCTTTTGATTGGTGTAGCAGTAGCAGGTGCATTGCATGCATATGCAGCATAGTTGGCAGTGCAATAAAAACGGAGACTAATTTAGGACGATAGACGGAATACCAATACCACCGAACAATTTACTGATTTTTACTTCCGTTATTTATGTTGCCGTTTCGGTAAGGAACAAAGATGATATGCTATGCTACATGATTATCAGCATTCTGTATATACTTGGGAGTTTTTTTAAAAAAATCTTTGATTATGGTGATGATGGTGGGTAAATGGGTAGCACATTCAATATTCCTAGCGTATCAATGTGCATATTTTAAAGTCACATAAAATGAATATATATATTCTACATAAAATGAAGCTCTGTCCTTTTGTTCGCAACATTTCTCTTGTTGGAGAACGGGTCTTATCAGCTAGTTTTGAATAAAATTAACGTCCATAGTTTACTCTATCAACGAAAAAATATCATTTAAATAATTGGGGCTATACTATATTTATTATTAAATTGTGTTGTGGCCCTGTGGGTCGTAAGGCATTGATGTTTGTTGGAGATGCAATAAACATTTGACCAGACTTTTTAGATTTAGAGACGCGCACTCTGACGCTGACATATGGTCTGACCATAACCTTGAGTATATATAGTTTTGGATTTGCGTATCGTAAAATCCAGCGAAAATATCATTTATTATTACAGCTTTGGTTATTTTTTACGTTATATTAATAGCAATAATTATAATTTAGAGAAAATTGCTTTCTCTTTCTTCATCATGGCCATTACAGATTTCACCAGATCTTCACTTTGGAGGCGGGAAGAGTTCCATTGTGCCTTAAGAATGTAATTAAATGTATGTTAAAAATGTTTAATAATATACCATATATGGGAGCGCATTTTTGTTTAATTGCCATCATACCATATACTCCAAACTTTCATCTGTTGTGTGATCTCTTGAATAATTCAAATTAACTTTGGTTCCTTGCACAGCGACTGGTGATTTTTCGGCAATTAGAGAGGCTAGTGATAATGCTGCTTCCATCATGCTATGTGAAAAAGGTTACAAACGCATTTTATTTTTGTTCTTTATACATAATTGGTATTTACAAGACCTGCAAAATATTCATATTAAGTTTATATATATAGCTGTTCAGGTGGAATCGGTAGAAGCGAATGTTATTTATACAAAAATTATTTCACACCTTGGTTTATCGGGAAATACCCTCCCAATAAGTCCTAATGATTTGGCTTCGTCAGAATGAAACTTTCGAGCAGTGTATGCTAACTCACGGACAACGCTGTCGTTTCCAACTACTTTTGGAAGTCTCTGTAACGTGCCAACATCCGCAGCTAGACCTGTAAATATTTATATTATAAAGTTTTGACGTTATATAACAAAGGATGAACAGTTGCACATAGGCAACAAATAACATGTTTAGTTCTTGCCAATGTCAACTTCTTTAATTTGGAAGAATGCGTCCTGTGTGCAATAACGAATATCTGCGGAAGATATTAAATCAACCCCACCGCCAACGCAGGCTCCGTGAACTGCAGCAATGATTGGTTTCTGACACTGTTAAAATTACAATGATTACTACAGAACAAATGATGATGTACATTACATTAACATTAACAAAAAAATGCTTTACAAAATGTAATAATACGCCAATGAAAGATATTTCATTTGAGTATTGAGATTAGCGTATTTGTCCGTCTGTCATCACTCTAACAAGGCCAGACAGATTTGGCTCAAATTTGGCACACAGGTACCTTAGGGTAGTGATATGTCTGGGATATAATTTGAGCAAGTTTGGTCTACCCCCGGGGGGTCATTCGGGGGGTAAAAAATTAAACTTTATCCAAATTTAGGTCAAATTTTTTACAGCGATACTGGGTCAACTGAGAACCCAAAATATCAAGTATATTTATCAATTCAATCAGCTTGCAATACAAAGCTTTCATCGGCGTCTCTACTGCTGCAATTATAGTAGGTTTATTAAATTACCTTTTCCAAAGCGGTAAACGAATCTTGGTAACTTGTAATGAACTTGTAAAATGTTTTAGCTTTTCGTGCCACGTCACCATCAGAGTTGATTGTGTCGAAAAAATCAGACATATCGGTTAAATCTAGACCAGACGTAAATGCTACTCCTGAACCACTAATGACAATACTACGACAATCCGCATCCTCATTTAGTGTTCTGAAACAATCTCGTATTTCCCTGCAAATTTGCAAACCTTTTTATAAATGAAAAATTCTCTAATACTTACTTTATATGGATTCACATAAATTTTTCACAAGTACAAACATACCTCCAGAAAGCTTTGTTCATCGCGTTCCGTTTGTCTGGGCGATTTAGCTCAACTTGAACAACGAATGGTGCTACCGTTTTAACGTTGAGCGTTTCATACGAAACATTGCTGTTGTTTTCTGCTTGCGAGCTCATTGTTCTTTGGAAAAAAGCAGTGGAAATTACACCGGGAGAACCACTTGACACGTTCAACTCAAACCGACTCAGAAAAATCGTAGTCGTAGGTTTCCCCAACTTTGTAAATAAACGACCTAACATTTTTAATCGATATGTCACGTGCTACGCGCTGACTGAAATAAAAGTAATGAAACTGTATCTCGCAAGGAATGAATGAATCTGTCGTCCAGCTAATATTCAGCTCCAGCAAGACTGAGTGACAAGGGCTAAAGTCTAAAGGTCAAGATTGAGTGAGTTGTAATTTTATTTACTTTTTTATTTTGACAGATAAAAATAAATTACAATTGGCGCGTAAAAAATCCTACATTCTTTTATGACAGAATACAGGTGTATACAACACACATACATAGAGGAACGAGTACCAAAGAAAAACGTCAGCGAAGACAAAGCATGCATGGCATCATTTAAGTCATTCTTCGTTAATTTTTTTTAATTATTAAAAATCAAATTATGGTTTATTATTACAATAATCGTGGGTAAATGCAAACGTAAAATCAAAAGCACGCGACAACGATGTTTTTGTTCAATTTTTATTTCTTTCTGAATGGAAATGGTCCTGGCACAATGGGTGGCTGAGAACCACTTCCCCCTCGAAGATCATTGGAACCCAGGTAAGGCGCATTAGAGAATGGTGGAATTCCGTAGCTGGTCGGTGTTGGAATACGGCCTCTACCAGTGGATCCATAGTTATTAACGGCAGAGATGAAGCGGTCTGTGCGAAGACAAGAATCGTAAGGCATTACTTCAACTCTTCTCTCATCAAAGCCAAGTTCCCGTGCGGATTGTACAGCCTTCGTATAAATATCTTGAGAAATAGCAGGTTTAGTGGTAAGAAGGAGATAGTCTTTGAAAAACCCGTCGATACAGCGAACAATGAAAAGGAATGAATTATTATCGGTGGAAGCAATGTGGTAATCCGATTTTCCAGCTCTGGGTGGATTTGTACCAGCAGAACCTTGCACGGGAACACAGAAAAAGTGGCCAGCGACATCCCCTGCTTGGCACGATTGGCGGAACTCACGTAGGTCGTAACCTGTGTTGGTGATGTTGAGACCTGGACCACTGGTTGAATAAAGTTTAAAATAACGCTGTTACACGGAAATTATCGCAACTTTAATTAACCAAAACAAAGATGTTATGTTAGGCAGCCAACCTGGTGACCAAGTCGATGGTTAAACACATGGAATGTATGTCATCATCAGTGACGCCAACTCTACTTATGAACGTTTCTGCGTATCGGTGAAACGTACTTTGGCTGGCCAGTGGAACGTAGAAAGTTTTTTGTGACACCAACTGTAAATATTTTAAACAACATTTTAAGTACGTCATTAACACGTTTTAATTTTGATAAAATATAAAAATCTGTATATTTAGCTACCCAGTTAGCATCAATCTGGTTCTTTGGTGGCGGAGGCTTGATACAACTCCCTTCGGAGTACGCCTCTGACAAAAATATTTGTGCCTTGGCGTAATCTCCACAGGAGATTCCGAAGACAAATAAGGTCACCAATGTTAAGCGTGTCATTTTTTTAGTCAAACCACAGTACAATATGTAACTTGCAACCCCTGCAAGCTCTTTGTAGGTATAACACGAGTTTCTTTAATTTTTACAACACACCACTTGCAATTTGTAATAAATATTTCGCCCCACAACGAATAACTTGAATTCTTTTTTCACAACTCTTTGATGAAGAGCAACTGGAAACTGGCTTGGCCACGATCAGATCTTATCCTCAGGGCTACTCAGATATCCCTGATTGCTACTTTCAAGCTGTGTGTTCGCATTAGTAATGGGTAATTCTCATAACGCGTGAGTCATGTACTCGCCATGCCCCGTGACCTTCTTATTATGGTAGGTATGATATATAGCTCTTAAACTATAATCGTAAACACAGACATGCAGCACGGTAATAACAACAAGGAAAAACAACTCCAAATTGTATCTTTTAGAACAACACATGCAAAACGATAGCACTGGAAGCTAAGGACAGGCTTCATTTATGTACATGCAACTTTGTTGTTTTTCATCCCATCCTATTATGCTCTTATTAGCCAATATTATGTTGTGCTCGTGAAACGCTATTTTGTACCTTTGATATAAAAAAAACTTAATTGAAAATCCCTTCACTATTTACTGACCGCACACACTTGACTGACTTATTGGTAAGTGTATCTAACTATGAAAACCCCACGATATATTGGTCATTATTAGTGGTCATTATAAGTCCAAGTGCAACGCAGAAGAGCAGTATCAGTGGTGGTGTTTACTGTAACGGTAACGCATGAATGAGTGCGTGTTTATTGCCGTAGCAAGCGTTTCGAGTTTCGATGAAGAAGCTTCTTCGTTTTCAATGCGTGGGTGGTGATATGGTCGTGGGTGATGTGAAGGAAACCAAAAGGATTTCAGGCTCATGTCACGTGGAATAAATTGTAATTTTTGCACTGTTGCCGATTTCTCGTGCAGCATGTGCATACTCAAGCTCTCCCTTTACCAATCTATCTTTAATTAAGCGTATCGGTATACCTAACCGCTACTGCTGCTGGTGTTATCGGTAGTTGTTGGAAATGGAAATATAAATACGTTTGCATGCATTTAATGCTTAACCAGGGACTCCAATGTGTAATTGAAGAAAGGCGAGGTTAATATTAATTATTATGCGCTATTAGACAATATCACGAACGAACACGAAAATAACATGGAATGGAATGGTTTAAAATTAGTGATTAGTTGGAATAAATCGCATACTTGATTGAGGCGTTTTAATTGGGCGTGTCAACAGTTGATGATTTTCCGCTGTTGTAGTAAGTACGTACGTTCAATACACATACATACATTTAGTTATGGCCACTGGGATTATACGGTGGTAAATATACTGCGCAGGTATGTAGTACAAATTTATTCACGGTATTCTTATATGCTACACGGTTAGATAATATTATAAAATATAAAAGCTCATGTGCATCTTCAATCATATTATGTTATGGCTGGATGACCTTTATTCCATGAGAAACAGTTGGGGGGGGGTAAGGCTGTGGTGAATAGCTCGAAATGGTTCGGGTGCAGTATACATACATTACGTTATCTATCATTCATAATCAACGCTAATAATCATAGTATTGCTTAAGTGTTTTAGTTCTTAGTTGCCTTTTAAATTTTAACTTACAATTAGTGCACTGGTGCCTTGCACCGCATTACATTTCAATTTAGTAAATTGGCAAATACGCAAGAAATCTAGCATGAGAAATGATAAAGCAAAAGTTGTATAGATAAAAACAAAAATACATTTACGCAACAACGGACAACGGAGGTATATTTTCGCTTAGGTACAAAGGTACCTACCTACAACTTGAACATCGTTTTTGCTTATCAGTCGGTTTCGTATCTACTGGCACACGAGCGCTCATTAATATTAAGTAACAAAACTATGCACTTTTTAATATTTTGAATTTTATCTTTCTGCTTAAAAAATTCATATGCGCGGATAACTACATAATTGGAACGTCTTTACAAAAAGTGAATGGAATGAGCTAATTTTACTATTATTTCACCACTGTAAAATTGTATTTGAAAAAAAATTAATTGACGGAGCAGTTTCTAAATTCTCGTGTTTTTAAGTTGTAAAAGACTTGTTTTCAGTAATCCTGCTGTTGTTAAGTACGGAGAGTTGCGAAATAACGTTCATTTGATAGTGTTTTGATATAAAAACCCATATGCACATATAATTTTTTGCAAAATGTCTTTTTATAATAACTTTAGTTAGGTAAGGATTAAGTATTACATGCATAAGCGTATGCATGCATTATAATGTCGTTGATTGTATCGATCCCCTTTTCGCCTCTGATGTTGTTTCTCGCTTTATTTTGACTTCAACAAACATCACTGATGTTACATCAGACAAAAGCTCAAAAATCCCTGGGGCAAGTGGCAGGTGTGATAAATGTGTAATACCTACATGTGTAGTATATAAAATTCCCACGGTATGATCATCATAAACCTGACACTCATTTTGTCTTGAATCCAATTCCCATCAAAGCGAGTACCAAGTTCAACAACAATTTACTCATCTTTGTCCTTTGCACTGGCTACTGTCTACTACCTAGATAAACTCACTCACAAAATACAAGATTACTACTGTCTTTATCTTCAGGTACACATTGGTCAAAGTTAGTCACATTTGTCTTACAAGATTCTGTGGGTTTTCTTGCGTTGTAAGAGCATTTCCTGATTGTCGTAAGCGGCGACTTTCCCAGCCAACAGTAGAATTATCATCATTTTAGTTGTAATTGCACACAATATTTCAGGTTAAAATACAATTATTTGTCAGTAGACCATTCGAATATCAAGCACAGCAATAATCTAGGAACTAAAATACTTATTGGTAGAACAAAAAATACTCTGGTATTTGAGTGTCAAAGTAATAACATATAATTAGAACTTACCATAAAACTATTAACTAATGTGCGCATTCACATTTACCCGGTACAACACATAAGAGTTAATGGGAGTAGGTAGGTAAAATAGAACAATAGAACTAGGCTGCCACCCAAACATGTACATATCTACACATTCGTAATATTTTAATTATTAATTACGCATAGTTACAAAGTGATCATCTGTAAATTGGATTGAGTGTCATAGGTCAACTCAGGTGCTTGAAAATGATTAAGGCATGGGTAGCTAAAACTATGTACATTACGTAGCATGAGTTTAGCCTAAGGGTACAACACAACGTTGTTGAGGTGCCCAGTCAGGCGTACCATATAACTATCTTTAAAGACTTGAAATTTGTTTTCTGACAAAAAATTGCTATTATCATGCTGGTATTGATGAGTTTGAAGATGGATTCCCGTCGGCAGATACATAATTAGAAGCGTCACATTTAGAAAATTAACTAAATTGCATATAGCTCTTAATTGGGAGTCTGATTGTTGATTGTCTGCTCTGATATCACTTACGAAGTTATATAATACGCCAAATTTTGTCGTGATGACCTACAAGATTATCATACCCATATCCAGCGAGAGCGAGATAGTTTAATCTCACTGCCAGAAAATAATGTACGCTTATTTAACATTTATGAATTGCTGAAGAGGTTTCGGGACTTGGCTCGTAGTATTACACGGACAAGAAACCAAAGAGTCTGGGGCGAAATGAGATAGAAAATAAGTAACCTATAATATTCTACATACTACCTTGTAACTTGTAAGTAACTTTCAGTATTGATAATACAGATGTAGATAGTAGATACCATGCAGAAAAATGTTGATTCCTGCTAGTTACAATTATTTCAGATTGACCTTCATTGAAATGGTTTCCGGAAATTCTTTTATTGGTAAATTAGCTAGGGATGTATGTAATAACGACAACGAAATGACTCTATTCTGACAAAAGGGATCAATATAAGGATTTTAAAGTAGTTTTATTTTCATTTTTCGTGAGAGGCTAAACTGACCGTGTAAATAAATAAAATTATTGTAAGGGTATCGCAAGACTTAAATTGGAGTTAAAGAGTCACCGTCATTTCGAATGCATAACTGCACTCTCAAATTTGGTTCACACGTACTTCTACGTACTTTTACTAAGAGACCATAGATGCATACATACCTTGAGTTATGCGAGTGTGTACTAAAGATGATTTTATTACCCATTAATAAAATTAAATTGATAAGAATTTGAAATGAAATAATAGTAAATTTGCACACAGTTAGTATTTTCATGATACTGCAAATGTTGCTAAAATAGAAACAAATCATTGCAAAATAACGTCGTCATTACAAATTCAATATGTAAATTTATTTTAATAAAAACAGTAATAGAATACAAGAAAATATTATATGGAGTATTGTTATATATTTTTAAACTGACAGCATTCGGAATAATTTCTACTCATAATCTGGTTATTAAAAAACGTACCAATTAATCTTAGTTATATACACAAATACACAACTTTTTGAGTACAAAGTTAACCAAACTATAAAATAAAAGTTGCTTGAATAAACTTATAACTAACTTAAATTATATCAAAATCATAGGTCAATGCCTTTCGAATGAAGATAATCGCTCATTTATTAAAATCGTGGACAGTTACGTTCAAGTTAAACAGCTGTTCCTTCACTTGCTTCACCGATTCCAGATTCATCAAGTGTAAGGTCGTCCTCTTCAGCAGCACTCTAAAATTGTAAATGATATGCAAGCATTAGACACGGGTGCAAAGTGCAAACCTGACAGTTTACAAAACCTAAAATAAAGTAAGTATTGCGCCCTGATTGTTGATGTACGTACATTGACCATTATAGCCAACTTTTCAGCCTCCTTAACTATTTCCTCTAATTGAGCATTTTCCTTTTCTAGTTCCTCAACCCTCTTATGGAGGTCATAGTTTTCTTGTAACGCAGCATCTAATGCTTGCCTGCGAGACTCGGCCAGCTCTTTCCAATACGCAACAGACTCGCTATCTATATTTTAAACGTGAAAATGAATTACTCTTACACTAGTTGTAACAAATGCAAATACAATTACAGACATACTACTCATTCATTCAGCACCTGCAAGTTCGTCAATTCGTCATTCAATAACAATCAGACATACCTTCAGATCTGCCGTCAGCTTTTGATTTCACAGCTTTGCTACTTCCTGTAATGCTCGACTTCCTAGTCTTCAACTTACTTGGCGAATTTTGTGGAGTACCTGGAAAATTTCTATGAAGTTGGACACCAATGGGCAATGCTTTCCCTTCATTGTTAGTTCCAGTAGACTTTTCTACCCCTTTAACTTTAGCTGATATTCCAACTCCAAAGCTTTCACTTTTCCTTTGCTCTAGTTTTTTCTGTGTCTTCCCAAGGAGTGGAGAGTCTGCATTTTGCATTAGCGCCAAAGGTCTACGAGTCTAAATGTTTAAAATACAGAAAACGTTTTAATATGGGTAATTCCAACTTCCAACCGCCATTTCATTGTGAAAATGACAAATGAATTTTTTGTGTCAGTACAGTTCCTGAGGAGCCATTGTCGCTAGTTTTTGGAGACGACGATGTTTTTGGAACAGGTATAAAGGATTTTTGCTGAGAACCAAAGCTTGACTTCATTCCTTTGTTTGATGCGGGGACAACAGTCGCCCCTTCATTTTCTTGGTTAACCTGTTGAACTGGACCCATGTTTACTGTAAAGAAAAAATAAAAATTCAATCATCAATACAAAATAGATATATATATATATAATTAAAAAATAAACAATACAATACGAACTCAAATCAAATCAAAGGGCTTGTATTAAAATACTACTGTACCGATTACTCCTCAAAATATAATTAGATCCAGAATAAAATGTTTTATTTTTTAGTTAATACGATTATTAATACACGCACAGTAAATATCGATGCACCAGAAATGACAATGAATGAATTCAATGAATATCAAAATGACAACAATGAAGAAAGCCCGCACTCAGGTTTACGTTCGTTCGTCCCGTCAATAACCTGAACCTGAAATGGTGAGTAGAAAAGTAAAAGCGTAGCAGACAACAACCGACAACGACAACAAACCAGATCTGGTACCGCCGGACTAAGCCAGCTGTCATGTAAAATACATGAAACCATGCTCAGCTGCTGACACAATGTAAATACACAGTACACACACGGTAACATACAAACCGTGTGTTCTGCCTTGTTCAACCGTCATCGATGGATATAAAACTAAAACCCGTAAAATAAAAGTTTACGTCACACATTTACGGGGCATCGAAAGGCAATGAACAAAGTTGATAGCATAGAGAAAAGTAGTGGTGAATTTTGAAGTCATGTATATAAACAAAATCGGTTGTATACAAACACAAGCCACACAACCCAAAACGACATGTAAGTTATCAATCAGTGTCATAAATTTTTATCTGTGACCCTTCCATCTCCATATATATCTCTAAACAGTTTTCAAAATCTGTGACGTTCGCTATTTTAAATGCATTTACATTTCTAGTGATAGTTCAACAAACAGTTGCGGCAATTAATATTAAATGTAATTTGCCGATAATTAGAGCAATAAACGCTTTTACGTGCATTTAATAATAGTGGGTAGAGGCGTAGTTTTTTTTAGCTTGTTCCATTATGTCGATTGCAGGTAAGAACCAGTTAAAATTTTAACTAAAGTAAATGTTAATATTTACTCGCTTTTGGCTTGATTTTAAAGTCGTCGATTCTGGATGCTGTGATATAAGCTTTTTCTCATACCGGAAGAAATTAAATATATCGTAATTATGCTGTTAAAAGATTTATGAGGTTATTAGATTAAGGTCAAGGTCAAACTCAATAATATTTTTATTTGATTTTATTGAAATAATTGAAGTATATTTACCTAGATAGACCAGACTCCGGCGAGTACTGTTAAACCACTAAAACCGGTTCTTTTTCAATAAATGTTTTTCACGATTATTGGATATGTTTTAACTGTATGCTGCCTGTCTGTGTAGTAAACTGTACAGTTCATACATAATGTTAGTGTTTGCTATGTTTAGATGCAATTGAATGTTTTTTGCTTATGACTGATTAATTAGAGCATTATTAGAACGGTACACACCGTGTTCATTTTGGTATTGGGCTTCAGTATTGTTATTGTCAGATTGTGGCCGGCCGGTAGATTATAACTGAATTAGTTGGTGCAAACTAAAAGGTGTTGATCGTTGATCGTATTTGCAAATTGCAAATGTATGTTTATTAACCGTTATTTATGTTGATGCAAGGTTTTAATTACTTTGTCACGTTTTTATGTCCCGGTTTCGTTCTTGTCCTCGCTTTTGGGCGTAATTCACATTCGACGATCGACACAAATGATAAACACCTTCATCGTCAACAACAGGATTGCCGTCTTTGTCAATGGCGTCATTGTTGAATCCTTTAACAGGAGCAGCAGCGGCCGGGGTTTATGTGGATCCTCTACTAAAGCGTCAAAAGATTGAAGATATGGGACCCAATGAATTTCTGAGCATTCCGATATCTGATCTCAACCAAAGTGGCCCACTTGTTGCTGGTAATGCTTATATACACCAACCTGTTAATTAAAATTACATTTTTCACGGCAAATCGTTGTTTTTGTTTTTTAGGAGCAGGAGCCAAGCGAGATGTTGCTGCAAGTGTTTTGGGGGTTGCTTTACCAAAATTGGAAAGGCGTGAGCAAGAAGACCTTGCTAGGGCTAAAAAGTATGCAATGGAACAGAGTATTAAGTATGTTCTAATGAAGCAAACGTTAGCACACCAGCAACAGCAGGCCAAATCCCTTCAAAGACATCAAGCATTAGTTTTAATGTGTCGCGTTTATATAGGAAGTATCAGTTTTGAACTTCGAGAAGACACCATACGACAAGCATTTGCCCCATTTGGTAAGTTATGATAGTGAACCTGTAGAAGCAAAAAGTATTGTTTCCAGAAACTTACCTAATAATTAAATTATTAAATCTTTATTGTAGGGCCTATTAAGACCATTAATATGTCTTGGGACCCAGTTGCTCAAAAGCACAAGGGGTTTGCTTTTGTTGAATATGACTTACCAGAAGCTGCACAACTAGCTTTAGAACAAATGAATGGAGTCATGATTGGTGGGCGTAATATTAAGGTAAGAACGTATTTAAATATGCAATTTGTTAGAACAGTAGTAAATTTTTTGCAGTATATATCTTGGTTCTTGGTTTGTAGTGTGGACGAGATACCAGAATAAAATTTTCTCATATGGATCAAGTAATTGACGAGCTAATGGAGGAAGCTAAAGTTTTTCATAGGATATATGTAGCATCTATACATCATGACCTTACCGAAGAAGATATTAAAAGTGTTTTTGAAGCCTTTGGAAAGATAAAGTCTTGTAAACTTACACCAGGCCCGACTCCAGGAAAGCATCGAGGTTACGGTTTTATTGAGTATGAAGCAGCTCAATCAGCCGCTGAAGCTATTGCGTCCATGAATTTGTTTGACTTGGGAGGGCAGTACTTGCGGGTTGGAAAGGCCATAACACCGCCAAACGCCTTACAGGTAGGAAGTTTAAAATCAAATTTATATTGCTTTTTCCGTCCGTTCCTTTCATTAGTATATGTAGGAATGTAATTTGTTTTTTTGATCACCTCAGCAAACAAATCCTGCACAAAGTCAAATGCCAACTGCAGCTGCAATTGCTGCCGCCGCTGCCACAGCCAAAATCCAAGCTATGGAGGCAGTTACAAATACAGCAGCTGCATTGGGCCTGGCAAAAAATGAAGCAACTGTTACAACTGCGGCAGCTATGAATGTTGTGGCACCCCCTACTGTTATGTCGGGCGTTCCCAGCGTTGGTGTTGTTTTACCGACATCTCTTGGGGCGTCTTCAGTTGTGGGAGCTACTCTTGGAGCTCAATCCACCTTGGGTGGGACAGGGGGAGGATTGTCAAGTGCACCTATTATGCCTGCGGTTCCACCCCCAGGTCTTGCCATTCCGGGAGTAGGAGTACTTCCTGTCACTTTGGCTTCTACATCAGTTGCGAATAGGTTGGTGACACCTGCTACTTTGGCACAAGTTGGAGGGTTGGGTTTGCAAACTGCTGCACCTAGTGCAGTATCAACTGCTGCTCTGTTAACCGCTGGCAGTGTACCCGCAGTAAGTTCAGCTTTGTCAGCAAGCCTATATGGAAACCCTGGAGCTGTAGCGAACGCAGCTACGACGGCAGCGGCCGCAGCAGCAGCTGCTGTTGCCGCTCTGACTGGAAGCAACCCAGCGGTAATTATCCTTTCAATTTTAACCATGTAAGTTGTAGTCTTGGAATGTTTTCAATGTTGTAATAAATGATTATATTTTTCTGTTGTACAGCGCGAGGAATTAGTGAAAAAGCTAGTAGAAGAAAATGAAAATGTTAGCTTATCATCACAAGAAAATCTCTCGATCAAAGGACAAAGCGCAAGACATTTGGTAATGCAGAAACTCATGAGGAACGAAAGCTCTCCTGTAATTGTTCTAAAAAATATGGTCACACCTGAAGATGTGGACGACACCTTACAAGAGGAGATTACTGAAGAATGCAATCGATTCGGAACAGTGGAGCGTGTAATTATCTACCAAGAAAAACAGTCTGAGGAGGAAGATGCACCTGTGGTGGTCAAAATTTTCGTTGAATTCACAAACCCTAATGGTAAAATTGTATGAATTGAATGTCATTTTTATATTGGTTATACTATAAAACCCGTTTTAACATTTCACATTTTCTTTTTTCAGAGGCTGAAACTGCAAAAGCATCATTAAACGGACGATATTTCGGTGGGCGACGTGTCATCTGTGAAATTTATGATTTGACATTGTACCGGGATCATGATTTGTCTGCGTAACGTCCGTAAAACTCGTTATTTCTAGTTCTATAACTGTTCAAAACTTTGTATTGCATTTACTATAAAGCAACTCGATTATTATTGCTTATCATATTAACAATTTTCAATGTACGTTAGCTGATTTATAAAAACAACAATAAAGACAAGGCTCTTTTTATTTACTTAAAAAATTACATTTCTTCAACTGCAAACGTGAACGAATGATAGAAATACAAATTACTCGTACCTATATAACGTTACCGTATTCATAAATTTTGTCACGGGAAAAATCACAGCTTGTCGCACAAATGGGATGGGCATCGGTGCATATCCGAACCGAATGTCCTTATTACACACTTGCAAATACAACCGTGACCGTCCTTTATTTGTAGAAGCCGTGCAAATTGGCTCGATGATATAAACTAAACCCAGCAAACATTCGCGATTTGGAATGCAGTCATTTTGAAGCATCATAAGTGAAATATCGTCTTATACAATCAAACTTCAACAATCTTTAAGATGACTTGTCTCAAAAAGTGTTTATATACAAGTCTTTGTTTCCTTTTATTAAGCATTCACTTCCCCTATTCCAGCGCCTCGATTAGGTTCGACAAGGTAGAAAGTAGAAATGATGCCAGTAACGATTCCAAAGACAAGATTAAGCACATCACTTCAAATATGGCAACATTCTTAAAACAGAGACTGGAAGGTGGCAGGACTCCCCTTACCAGACCCAGAAGAGATCATCAGTACGCGACGTATAAAGCTCCCAAAAACCATGTCCTTCTTAGTGGTGAGTTCATTGGATGTTTTGCCATACTTTTCAGGTAACGGGAAATAACATTTTAACTGACGACAGAACTTTATTTTAGATTACGGTTGGAGTCCACGTCAGATGAACTCGTTTGGGCAGACAAATCTGATAGGACCAGGAGGATCCCAAAATCCTCCTCCTGGCGAGTATCCTTATCCTGCCGGTTCGGGTGTGGTGGGAGCAGGGGTAGGTTCAGGTGAGGAGGACAACGTAGTAGCTGCTCAAGGTCAACACGGCTGGGGCTGGAGTAAAGGGTAAAATGCGTAAATATGTTACATAATATTATGAGTAACTTTTTTACTAATAATTTGCAAAGTTTGAAACGAGAGCAATTATGATTTTTTACGCAAAGTTATAAGTACAAGAAGAGTGAAGTGAACTCAAGTGCTGTAGGAATGTTGGGATTCCTTGCTTTACTCGCATTGGTTCAGGTAACTGAAAAATTTGGTAGTGCGTATGTGTAAACTGTGTTATTACTTGTATACGTAGGAAGGGTTGTAACTCTGCACTGGGACTGCTTGGGCTTCTGGGTCTTACTTCCTATCTTCAGGTACCACGCACAGTACGGAGTAGTAATAGTTGGCACTTTCTTGAGAAAAACTGCAAGAGCTTGTTAGAATCATTTCTGAGTTGAAATTGCTGCTCATTTTGAAAAAATTTAGAATGTGCTTCGACAGATGAACGGGATGGGAACCGGAGCAGGAGGAGGAATAGGTGGTGGTGGAGGAATAGGCGGTGGTGGTGGAATAGGTGGAGGTGGTGGAGGAATTGGTGGTGGTGGTGGAGGAATTGGGGGTGGCGGAAGACGAAGACGCTCAATTGAAGGCCAAACACCATCTAAACTTTATGAAGCAACAGCAGCCATCGTTCCATACCTACTGAATTTAAATCAGATACGAGAAGGTGAGTTGCCAATTCAGTGTAGCTCATTTCAAATATGCATGTTGAGTCAAACAGCCAGTTTTGGGTTGAGTGGGGACAAAGAGAAACAGCTCATCAAGAAAACGCTAACGTAAGTTCTGCAAGTGAGAAACTGTCAATGTATTGACCATGATGATATTAAGATGGTGAAATATACCTAAAGGTAAATATGCAATCATTCAAAATTTGGAACAGTGCTGTCATTGGGGAAATGCTAGCACCACTCACAAGATCGAGAACAAAGGTTAAAGGGGAAGTGAAGAAACTTATTATTTGGGCAGTTAACGTCGGACTGAAAGGTGAAAAATGCGACACGCATTTTAGAGAGTGCAAAATGTAGAATATGGACAGTTGTTCATCAATTTAAAAGAATTAATTTCAAGTTCATTTATTTCGTAATGTTTATTTATTTGTAGTTTAGTAGAAGTACAATGTACAATAATTTCGTATATGATGAAACTAATAAAAATTCAAATACAAATTGGTGAGTTTTATGTGTAAAGTAAAAAGAAACCGGAATAAATTATAAATAGAGGCCTTCTGGCGTTCCTTCCTTTTTGCGATACAACACATTTTCTTTAGACTTTTTGAAATCTTCATTAGTGACTTTCATCCGACGTTCTCGCAGCGCCATGAGACCAGCTTCAGTACATATAGCCTGTAGAGAACAAAAAGGGAATTATAAACATTTTTATAAACCTAAATGCAACATAAAATGTTACAAACCATGATGAAACATGTACAAGGCGCATGGCATAAATTTTTGATGAATTAAGAAAAAATCCAAGGTTAATAGATTCCGAAATATTATATGGTTATTTTTTTATGGTTATTGTACAATAATATATTTACTAGTTTGACTTATGATTGATGTTGAAATTTAAAATCTATTATACAATACAAACTCGAATTCGAACGTAGCTTCTACAACTTTAAAAACTTACCTTAGATCTTTCTTCTTCGTTCTTTTCATCTTGTGGTTTCAGCCTTTCCTGGTTTTTAATAAACTCTTCCTCCATCAACAAGTAATCCTTTATTCTTTCCATTTTCAGCATTTTTAATCGACATCGGGCATGCGGCGTAACTGAAATTGGTACAAAATTGGGAAATTGAAATTATTCGTTTGCAAACATATTTTTTGACCTGACTATTAATGAAAAATGCAAGCAAGCAACAGTACAAATAAAATATTCACTTCTTAGTACCTTGTGGAAGCTTTTGAGCTGCGTCTGGTCCCTTCACCTTCTTCCTTCTCTTTCCCACTCTTGTTGGAACTGGAGGCTCGTATTTCTTTTTCTTCTCATCTCCTTTCCGATCACCTCCAGAACCCCCCGGAGTGTTGGATTGATTTTGACCCTAGAGTAAATTATATACGGTATACAATTATTATGTATGCATATTGACAACTAACAGAAACAGCTTACTAAAATTTTGGCTGTTTGTTCCAAACACTTCTATAACTAAAACAACTAACACCAACACCAAGCATTGATTTGAATTGGCCCACGACAGCGCTGATAGTAAATATGAATGTGAAAATCAATGTAAAACGGCCGACGCCAATAAATCAACTTACCATTTCTTAGTCACTGTAAAATACTTTAAGTACAAAGTGACAATTGACAATACTGCACGTTTAATTTATTTAAGGAAATAACTGGAAAAAAATCACAACTTTCTTCAGCCTTCCCACTGGTAGAGACTGAGCTCAGCTGAATATTATGTGCGACTCTGAGGAGTGACTGAGACAGTGAGAAGCGAACCCCGTTGAGTAAACAAAAAATGTAAAGAAATTGAGAACTACATACTACATAACTAGTGGAGCTACTGTGACAAGACAAAAAGTCAAAATTGAATTTCGCTTATGAAATCGTAATGCCCCAAACTATATCTCGTTTTTAGGTGTACAAGTACATATGTTACACAAACATACGCAACCAAACTTGACTCGCACTCACTTCACTTCACCATTGCATTACATTGCATCGGTGCTTCACTGACATCGGGTCACCGGCCACCGACCTTTTCGTGGGCCACCGGTGCTCTGTGAAGCACTGGTGCAGTTTGATAAACAACAACCAAACAGAAACAGCTCTTTACGATATTGCTATACATATTTACACAATAAATACATAACATTGTGGCATAAGCAAGTTATGCAAAGCAACTGACTTTTCTCTGCCGTGCACAGCATCCCACTTATCCACATTTTTTTAATTTTCTGGTCATCATTGTTGCCGTAAGGCTGGCTTCTTTTTCCATTTATTATATGCCATCCAGTGCTTCACATGCCGCCGGTGGCCGGTGTCCAGATTGTGGACCACCAACCACCGGTGTGGTACGCGGTGACCCACGATTTGGTCGGTGGCCGATGGCCCAAAAATCGTCGGTGGCCCGGTGTCTGTGAAGCACTGGCCATCATACCATCATCATCATGCATGTTTTGTAATGTATTTTTTCCTTCAGTCGGACCTCCACTCACAGCGAAAGAAAAATCGAAAAAGCTGTTTTGTTCCTTGTGTGACTAAAAATACTGTATCAATGTGTTACGTGTGTATATGATAATGATGTTGAGCCCGAGTCAATCTCTACGGCCGGCCTATTACGGCTGGCTACGGGTATGAAAATAACGAGAAATGCTTATAAATATGTAGCTTATTATTTTGCGTACACGTAACATGTAATGATAAGGATCATGACTACGATGATGACCAATGTTCATTGGTTCATATGGGACTGAAGGTAGTAAAAGCAGGGAGAAAACACTCTGATGATAGTATATGTCGACAGCGCTAACTAAGCATCGGCATTCGGGCATTCATGGAAGAAAAGAAAATCAGATGAGCGTTGCACTGTCGAAAATGTCAGGCAGGCGTGGATAAACAAAAGGTTCAGACGACTTGTATTCCGAATATGCTGTTTTGTTGAATCCAATGTGTGTGCAGCGTGTTGTGTGACACGAGTGAATGGATTATCATTATCAGCAACACTACATAACAACACATTACATTTTGGAAGATAGTTTGATTTACTGGTAATTTGTTTTCCAATTTCAATCTTCGGAATCGGGTTATTGTTACTTGAAGGAGAAGAGAGTTTTGCAGTGGAACCAAACGGAAGACTTCTTCGAGAGACGGGAAAAGGATTAAAATACAACGTTGCAAGTTACTTGGAGATTTTCTTTTCTTGTCCAAGGGATAAGAAGGAGTGGAGGTATCCTTCATAAGAAGGAAATTTGTCATTTAGAAGCAAAGATTCCGGGTTCACCGGTTAGCCGTCCCCCTGGATTCCTTTCCGTCTAGTTTGGAGGAGGGGTATGAGCAAGATATGGATGATGACGACAGTTCGGACCAGTCAATTAATAACGAACTGTACGGAACTAAACCAGCCATCCATTCTGTAAGTATGAGGAAAGAAATGTATGTAATTTGTCTTAAATACTGGAGATTGTTTTGACAGAATTCTATGAATATTGTAGGAAACGCTGAAACTGGCGTGTTCCCAGCTACTGGACATGTACGTAGATGAGGAATACTTTAATTTGGGTCGCGAAATCGGTAAACTTTTGAGGTGGGGAGAGCTAGATGCTTTGGGAATCTTAAGTAGTGTTCCAGATGAATACCAAATTGTGGACACACCCGGTGTGGATATATTTGGAAATTCGTTGTCTAAGAAGTACAATTTTGAATGCGAGTGTCCGAAATGTCACCGAACCCTGGCTGCTTCTAGATTTGCCCCTCATTTAGAAAAATGTATGGGAATGGGTAGAAATAGTTCTCGTATTGCAAGCCGACGTCTTGCTGCCGCATCGAGTAGCGCTAATGCTAGTAATAATTCGAATAATTCAGCAAATGATTCCAGTAAAAACTCTGGGCAAGCAACCTCCTCCAGTGGACAAAATCAGGGCTCAGTAAGTAACACTTTTGTCATTTTCTGTGATATTATACTTGTACTATTCAATGTTAGATATTGGTACGAGCATTCTTGTCTTACGCGTAGAACGGAGAATTGGGTTCTGAAGATGAGCATTTTGAAGAAGATGACGACGACGAAGACTGGTCACTTGATCGAAAGAAAAAGACTAAAAAAGCGAATGAGAAAGTAGCAATGAAGAGGTATGTCGTGTGTATCATTATTATTTACGTAGCCGCTTTCATTTATTTTTTCATTTTAATTTTCTGATTTTTAATTAACATTACTTCGCAGAAAAGGCCCTCTTTCCAGAGTAAAAAACACGGATGCTGTGCCGAAAGGAAGACGTGGGGCTTCTCCTTGTGTGACGGACTCACCCGCGTCATTGGGCGCTGCTGAAAGCGGTATTCACGAGGAGGATGACTCAACGCACATGTCACTACCGTGAACGAGTCATATTTAATTTTGAATAAGAGTTTGACTTTGACTGGAGGAAAAATATGACTTAGAAGATACTATCCGTATTTTCATTTTCCTTTTGCACTAGCTAAATGGGTAGACGTTATTACAGTTGAAAGTAGAACTAGTGGCAGCGTTTCTGTGGCATGGGGTACAGGTGCTTTTATTAAGATTTTTACCGTCAACAGTGAAATGTTCATCATTAGTGGCAAAGATCCTTCAGGGGAGTACTCCCGTACTCTTGTAATGTAACCTTTTTGTTGGCAATATTTTCTCAGAAATTATTTTGAAGTTGTGATAACCGTCAAGCATTACATATACATAGGACTATGTATATACATTTGTGTTTTTGTATTGTATTCAACAGAATTCAGAGACTTCTTTTACAGTTCATTTAACACAGCAAAATAAACTTAAATTAAATCATTCATTTGTATGTATTATAAAGAATAAAGATTAATGATGATTATGTAACTTTCTTAATTACGTGTATGTACAGTGACACTGGGAACTAGAGGACTGAATTTTTTTTGTAATAAATGATAATAAATTATTTACATTATTATTTTGAAACTAGCATATAGGTACAATTTAGTGGAAAATTAGATGGGGTGTAAATGAAATTATGGTAGGTTCACTGTTCCTTCATGTTACTACAAGGCGTAAAAATTAGCAACCCCAGGAATGTTAACTAATTATAATACAATGAACTGGAATCGAAATTGGCTGATAATTAAATGTTAAATATTTTAGTGAAAATTGGGCAAATTAACAAAAAATCGTACAGAAATAAAATTGCTTTAATCTACTACGTTATCTTGATATTAGATTATTAGTTAACGTAACTATTCAACTATCGTGGGCTTCATAATAACCGAAAACACCACTGCAGTCTGCAGCATAATTTGTCAACCCTCTGATATTACACATTTTTTGTAGATGAATTGTTGCATACTGCAACATTGCGACTCACCGTTATCATGAATTTATAAAGTGAAATATAAGGGTTGCTCTTTTTTCATCATACTACTGATCCTGGATACTATATTACGCACGGCACGCACAGGGCACTTGGTACACGGTACATCCGGATCCCTGTCCCATCATAATCATGCTAATACAACTTACAAGCAACCCCTAACCTTGGTTCGTGTTGATGGTGGTGGTGGTGGTAGAGAGATTGTTGATTCACTATATTGCTGGAATGAAATGTTTGTTGTGCTTTTTCATGCATCCTAGATACTGCTTTGTGAATGTATTACATGGATAAGCAATGTAAACTTTTGATGCACGTATGACGTACTTTTACATGAAAAACGAGGTGAAAATCAACAGAAATTACTACAGTTTGACAGACTTTTGAAAAAAGACCATATCACCGAAGGTAAAAATTTCCTGCGATAGTTACAAGGCTGACGAATAGTACGGTACGACGAATATTTTCCAAATATAACCCAACCGGAAACAGTTTGTTTTGTCAGTTGTGGAGAAAAAGTTTCGTTGAAAATCTGTGTAAATGAGAAGAGAATAGACCAAACACGTGCACCGTGTTTACTTTGGCGTACTGAATCAACCGAACAACCATATAAACGAAGGAGACACATTCTGGATTAAGGTAAGCAACAATTAACATCGTATTTTATTGCTTTTCAGCTTGTATTGATGGCATGCGACTTGACTTTTTCTAAAAGAGAGAAAATGAAATTCATAGAGTTTATACATTTTGTTCATATTGTTCCAATTATGTCCCTATTGATAATGTAAATGGTCAAGTGGTGTTTATAAATTATATATGAAATTTCACATAGCCTAATGCCTTTGTTCTACTTCGAAATAAAGTATCCTGAAAGGATATCTTTTATTTCGATTTATAAAGATTTGTTACAAAAATCTTTGTCTGACGGAACATTATACCGACAGTCACTCAAAGTGCCTATGATGATGAATTGAAATTATTGATTGAACTGTTCAATTTACGGTTTCGTCCCAAAGTTAATTCCTAGTCAAAAACGAAGGAAATTGTAATATACCTAATGTAGATATCGACGTACAGCAACACAGGACTCGCATCAACGTTAACGTATGATACACTGGTGAAATAAGAACTCGACATCCACTCAACACACATAGGTGAGTAGTAAATAATTAACGTTTTAATGATTTGCGCGTTTATACAATAGTACATAGTAGTATATTGCTTTCGAGAAATTTCGAAAAAATTGTATACCATTACACCAGTAATATAACAAGCATTTAAAATGTAAATATGATTGTAGCCTTATATAGAAAAGCAAAAGTTAACAATTTATATTTTTTATAATGTATTTTCCGTTATTATCAAGTATATCATACCATGAAATAGTTGATGTAATTCAAGCATGCAGCGATGAAAAGGAAAATAAACGTTAGTTACTAGAATATTTCTCTTTGGTTTAGACGGTTTCAACATGACCATTCTTAACAATTCGTGCTAATATCTAACAATAGTTAAGTAGATTGTTGTAAATGAACAAGATATGTGAGCAATATTTTACTACTAATAGTAATAGTAATAATGGTAGCCGCATACATTTTGGTTAATGAAAAGAGTAAATCGTGTACACGGTATAACAAGAATAATAGAAATGCAAAACATGTGGTAACAGTTGTATTAATATTAAGATAGGAAAGAAAAATCAGATCTTCATCATCAAGTACAGAAACATTGAAAATGTAATTAATTGTATATCACTCAGCAGTAAATAGCAGCAGTACTACTACATGCAAAAATTGTAAATTTTTATCATAGTGTATAATTTTAATTTCAACAACTTGGATTATTAACCGGACTTGTTTTCTTCAGGGTAAATTACAGCAGGAGGCTGTGATGAGTCTGGCATTTGCTCTGCGTTGTCATTTTTTTCGGAATTTGTCTTATTTTCAGGAGAATCCTCCAGTCGATTGTTGTTTTGCTGCATTGTGTTTTTAAACTCTTTGCACGAATGCACCAACATTTCCAACAGTTTCAACTCGTTACGTAATAGTTGTAGAATATTTCTACTGACTTTGGAGAAAGCACGTTCATCTTTTGACTTGGTGTTTTGCTGTGGCAGATTCTTCTTTTGCGTGTCACAGCTTTCATCAACAGACGTAGATGACTTTAAAGTTTTCGCAGTTAGATTTCGAATCGCGGTGGCAATGTTGTTATCCGCAACTTTTCGCATTAGTGATAGGCGGTCCTGAAGATACTGAAGACTTTCAATAGTAGGAGCCTCCAGAAGGTTGGCTAAAGCGTCATCCTTGCTCTCCAAATAAAGGCACAGTTTCTCTGAAAGAAAAGTTTCGTATTAGGGATTATGGGCATAATTATGGTTAGGGATGGTATATTAGTTTCAGTACAAGATACCAAAATGTTACCTTCACTGGCTATAAAGATGTTGATGAAAGCAAAAAGCCGTTTGGCGGTTGGAAGCCTTTCTGGTGTCAATGTGAACACAGTCCGACTATCAATGCGTAACTCTTTTAGAAGAGCTAATTTCCGACCACTATTGGCAGTGTTTGTTCCCACGCTCAGTTCCAGAAAGTAGGTGTCATCCCGATAGTTATTCGGTACAAATCCGTTGTGTATTAGAAAATCAACCGATGAACGATGCCCGTAGAACATTTTGAATTCTGAATCTTTGCCAAAGTCATGGCCAGCGTAGCAAAGAAATGACTCAGAGTCGTCGTTGTAGTCCGTTGAGATCACCTCACCTTCTCCGTGATTACACATGTCTAGCAGGGGCACCATGCACAGTGTGTCACTTTTATTTGGCCAGTTGTTTACACGCGTTGAAACGGCAGACACAGCCCAACTATAAAAATGTGTATAAAATTTTTACAGATTAGTTTAGCGTCACATTTCTTTCATACACAAAACACAACAGATAATTTCTAGAAAATAGTGGTATTTTGGTTCTTACGTGTATCTATTGTACGTGAAAATTTTCTTCAGTCCTTTAGCTGCTAAACTAGTAGAATTTCTGAATTTTGTATGGAAGTATGCGTATTGGCGAGAGATATGTCTATACATCCTTAGAGATTCACCTGAGCCAATAATCAACATAAGAGGATGCAGTATTTATTCCTAGTCCTTTTTGAATTTTAATGTCGAAAGCCCCAGAAATCAATGGATTGTCTTTTAAGTTAGTTTCGTATTTTAGTATGAACAGCAAGTAGCTTACGGAAAGCCCTCGGTGATATTTTCAGAAGCGCCATTTCATCCTCGGTGTAGTATGCAATAGTGTCAAACGAGGAAGGAATTATACGAATATACGACTTCCAAAATGAATCCGGATTAACGTATCTTTCGTAGAGTAGGAACATTGCCAGAAGAACATTTTGCATATTATACAAAATGGGATCCTTATCGATCAGTACAGCTGTAAATTGGTCAAATTAAACATGAAAACAGATTGTCTTCTAAAGAAACTTTAAATTTAAACAATACTATTTAAAATTCTTACAAAGCTTAGAATTTCTAGCTTTCTCCGCAGATAGAACCATATTTTTGGGAACAGAGAAAACCTGATCTCCAGATTTTAAAGGAACATTAGCCTTTAAGCCAAAGCCATCAGTTACTGGTCCGATACGAATCTTTTCAAATTCAGCCTCATTTCTTTGAAGCCATTGGATGAACTCTGGGAGCTCCGCTGCTCGCCTCCCATTTTCATCTGGTCCATTGTCTTGCTTATCCTGATTATCCCGACCAGCTTCTCTTTCCTTAATCTTTTGAATCAAACTCGAAAGTCGTAGATAGTGCTCCCATTCCCATTTCAGTTGGGGCGTTTCCTCAAAATCTTCAGTCGCTTCTATAAATAAAAACAAAAAAGTCACACATTAAAACTTTACCACACCACTACTTTACAGTAATTAATATCATCCAGTGTATTGCACGCACAGTATACTAGAACAGAGTACATACCGAAAGTACATGAAATAAATGAGCGAGAACTCACCTTTTAACAGAGAATCGATTAGCGCATCCAATGGCGCTTTTTTATTACTGGTCGAAGCAGCAGCAGAATTTTGAGATTTACTTTTCATCATTGGAGTTGAAGGCCCTTCGAATTTTTCAGTCTATGCTCCTCTACAAAGTACCTACAGGAACAACGACTACGTAGCGGATGATTTGGTTAATCCGTTCTCCAAATCTACAATTCTACTATACTGATGACTGAATTTAGTCTCGTGACTTATATCAGACTTCAAAAATAGTTTACCAGAATCATAAAAGCTCCTGTCTATTTAATTAACTAAATGCTCTTCTCTTTTAAAACCGAGGAAAACTGCAAGACTAGAGTGTAATATATTTTAGAAATAAAAACTTAAATACTTGAACAACTTCTGCCGTGATCCTTAATAAATAATTAACACTAACACATGATACCTCCCTCTACTTCCAGTACCACCCCTTTTTCCCTTCTTAAGAAATCTACAAGTGGTTCTATAACAGTAGCAAAGAGCAAAGTAAGTGAGAGTAGCCCAAAAAACACTGCGACTTAAGTGCAGAGATTTCACAAGAGTGGTTTTCTTCAATAAAACTCCACTAAAACGTTCCCCCGAGAATGCTACACAACTGCTCTATACCATTAACTTCAAACTCTTATTGACCACTCATTATATTATTATTACGTAAGTAATCAAACCAAAATATTTTTATTTACTCCAACTGCTGGCTCTGGCTGCTGCTGCTGGACATGTGTTTTTATTGCCTTTTTATTATACAACCTCTTCTAGGATTGCACAACAAGAGCGAAGGCTTTTTTATGTGCCGGTTCCGCAATTCACCTACCATCATCATAAATACATCCACTATCCACATGCTTTTCTACGTTGCAACAATAAGGATATCGGATGCAACGATATCGGATATCACATTTCGTGGTAAGGTTCATAATGATTACGGTAAGCATAAGTATGCATGTTGATCCTACAAAAAACGGTTCATATCCTCCCACAACCTATAATATTATATTACACCACCAACACCATCCATCCGTCTTTCTACATTCCCCGTTTTGATAATTCCTCTATCCTCCCATCACTTTATTGGTAGTGTCTCATTTTCTGGGTGTTCATGTCAGTCATAGAGAAGAATGTATGGGATATCATTTTTTATAGAATAAAAAATATCTCCTTTTGCATTTGGGGTATGTACGTGCTGTACGTGATACTGCCAGAGGAGTACGTGACTGGGCATTCGTGAGAGGCTTGCATAGATGGTGGTGCAAGCAAGTGTAGTTTTCTCTTTCCAGCTTGGGCTGGGTTCCTCCCTTCGGGGAGCTCCCAGAAGATGGTAGGAATGAGTTTTAGGGAAAAACAAAGTAGTGTTTCTATTATTTCCATTATATTATGCCGTAATGTAAGTGTGCACTATAAAATTTTACTAGGATTGGCCACTGCGTGGCTATATTACTTTGGGGTAAAGAGATATACATGTGAGACAATTTGCGTCCAAATTACTTTAATTGCACATATTCACAGTGATTACCGTATTATTTGTAAAACTGATAGCACAACTATCAAAATCTTTATTTAGAGCAGTTAACTTTCTATATCTACTCAATCTACTACATATTAAAATATAACGCAGTCGTGGGGTTTTGTTTTGTCTAGTTTATCATTTGGAAGTTTGTCTGTCTGTAATGCTACTAGTAAGTTAGAATTATGAAAGTATGACAGCAATGGTAAATTATCCACAATTATAATTATTTGTAAAACAGGCCATAAAACTTTGGGAAATGGTAATTTGGAAGCTTTCTAATTATGGGAGCCTCTCCCAGTTCAGTGGCAATTCTTTTACAGATGCTTGCTCTGTAGTCAAAATGGTCATTTGTCTGTGGAGTTGTTAGACTGGTGTAGAGTTGATGATGATTGTGACAAAAGTTTTAAAATGACAAGTAGAATCTTTTTTGTAAAGAAAGAGGAAGACAAGATAGCGCGTTTTAACTTTTTTCTAAAAGAAAAGCTTTAAGTAGTAAGAGATAGAGATAGAAATAATGAAAAGAATGGGTGGCACAAACGAAAGGAGATGAAGGCAGCGAGTACCCATATTGAGAAAGTTTCTCTTCCCCTGGGGTTTTTCTTCATGACCAGTTATAAGTTATGCCTGTAACTTGCGGTGACGGCAGCAGCAAGCCCTTTCAGATGAGAACCGATGGCAGTGACAAAGACGCACAAAAAATGATAAGATAAAAAATAAGAGTGTAGTTGGGAGTTGGACACGGAAGCCGAGAAACGGAAATGATTTCAATTGTCAATGTGTTTTCAAGCGCTTTTCTCACAAATGACAAACTTTCTTCTTTCAACAACTTTGTTCTCCCTTTTTCGGCTGAACACTATTTTTGTCATTATGTCCTATTCAACGTATACACCTATCACCTATAATATAGGTTCATATTCTTATTACATAGCATTCTTCTTTATCATCATTTCAGCATCAACATCTTCTCCGTCGACATTATTGTCGATTGTGATTGTAGGTTTGTCCCGTGTATATATGTACTAAAAAACTACATTTCACAGTGGTTCTTCCCAACTGCTAGTTGAAAAGGAAAAATGGAGAAAGTTTTTCTCTTCACGAGGTGATGAATTTTCTTTCCACTTTGACTGTTTCATATGGTAAAGGTGTTTCTTGTATGGAACTGAGTATTTGTGTGGGGGCATCTGGGGTTAAGAAAGACTGCCAATACTAACATCACTGATGGGACTCCAGGATATGTAGGCATTATTGCAGGGGCGCTTTGTCGGGACTTGGCTGATTACAGATTCTGCTAGCGTCGCCATATTAGCTTTCTTCTCCCTTTCCCTTTTTTGTTGGTCCCATGCTTGTTGTCAGAAAAGCATTTTTCTCTTATAACCTCCCCCCCCTTCACTCTTTTTCTCCCCGTCTGACTTGTGAGCAGAATTACAAGCACGTTAAAAAAGAGAAGCCAGCAGGTCAGGCCATGGTAAGTTTTGTATTTTTGGAGGCTGTGCAGGGCTGTTGTAGATGATGAAGAAAGTGGTTTGCTAGTTGGTTGGTACATGATGACTGCGTCTAAAGAGAAAAATAAGGATGGTCTGAACGTGTTGTGAATTCAAGATGGGCCAGTGTGGTCGCAAAAACATGATGACGATGAAAACTGAGAAAAAGTGAAGAAGAAAAAGGACGGGAGGGAAAATACTAGTTTTTTATAATAACTTTTCTTCTCGTACTCTTGATTCTATTTAAGTTCGTCTCCTCTTATATACTTCTTGGCTCGGTAAGGTATGTGTACTTTTTCGTATTTTTCGGTTGTTTTGTGTTCAGTTTACCGTATGCTCACTGAATCCTGGAAAGACGTGAAGATTTTTTAGAGAGATACTTTAGATTTGATGACGATGATGATGTTGGCATCCCTCTCGCTCTCGATCTGTGGAAAAGTCCTTTTACACAGCGACAGGATATTGAATCATTTGGAAAAAAAGAAAAGCGGGGATGATGATATGATGTATGGAGTTTGAGAACAAGTTAACTGTAACTGTAAGGGAGCAGTGAAAAGGAAATACACTTTTTAATGAAATATATATGCTTTTTGTCCTTTCACTTGGATCAATCCTCTTATCTCCCTTTCTTCTCGTTCAATATGCTTTTACGAAGCGTACATATCTCAAAAAAAAGGCTTTTATGGTCGGATGCTTCTTTTTCTTACTATTGACTCCAATGTTCCTAGAAATGATCATGCTTTTCCCTTTAGTCATTTTTTGTTTGCTCGAAAATCGTATTGATCCATTTAAAACTTTTTTTTTTGCTTCCTGCGCTCCTTCAATCCCTTTTTGCCCTTCCCAATAATCTCAGCCTTCATCTTGGAGAGGCCAAATATACTGATGCTGATGATGTGACAACGTTTTGTAATTTAATTACTTGAGAAGTAGTTGCTCGAATTTCAAGAGAAATTCCAGTTATTGAAAGAACCATGAAAGACGCTTACGCTTGTATGCGTTGCTCATTTCGTTTCATTTTTTCCTCAACTGACAACCATTAGGTAGTTAAATACCAGTAATGCCATAACCTGTAAATCTTGGAGAACGACGTTGTGGTTATTTCGTAAAGACAAACTTGCTAATTGTCTTATTCTACCATAAACGAATTTACTTTTTATTAACAAGGATTACACAAAGTGGGTCTCCTCAGAATCACGTTTAAAACAACCTATTTAGGCACGTGACCCAAAAATAAAACCCGAATGCCATCGCATATGGTGTTATCATGATATTAGAGTTATCATTGTGCCTCGTTAGTAGATACCAATTACATTTCAATACGATTTTGAAGGAGCAATAAGTAACGCAGTCCTTGTAAGTTCCTTATGACGGCAACTTCATTTTTCGGTCTCTATCTCTCCCCGTTTTCTGTCAAGTGCCAACAGAAAACTTTGTCTCAACCCTCCCCTATTAACTCCATCCACCAAATACTACAACTGCTACATGATACCAATACCAAGACAGAGACATTTTCCTTTATACTTTTTTAAAGTACTTCTCCTTTCGCTTGCATATCTCTCATCTCTACCTCTATTTCTCTACTACAATGTTCCCTATGTTTTCAAGTACTATTATTGCATTACTACAGCCACGTTTAATACTCCCGTTCTTTCCAACACGAAATAATCATCACCATCTTCATCGCCGTCAACATCATCATTCCCAATTTTCTAGCTCTTTCCTTCGCTCTCTCTCTCAATTTCCTCCGGTCGATCAAGCTTTCTTCCACTGCACACCACTAGCACCACCACTCATGTCGCGTTCCCTCCTCTTAATTTTTTTTCTCTCCTGTTATGTGCAGCAGCAAGTTACCTCTCTCCGTTTCTGCTGCCAGTGCCAAACATTGACCATTTTTTCCCTCACCCATTCCGTTTCCATGATGGTAGATCTTTGCCTGGTGGAAGATTCCATTTAAATGGAATGTGTTTGGGGAGTAAGGTTGTAAGAGCAACTCGCATCATCATCACCACCACCGTGATCAAATCTCTTGAAAAAATAATAATAATTCAACAAAACACACACGAACAAAACGAAACAAACCTTTTGGTAGCTGGTTGCTGGCTCACAGTACTCGTGAAGACAACAAAAAGGGAACGCGATCGTTCGTGGTAGTTGTGGATGGAATCACGAGAGAGAGAGAGAGGGGAAAAGGCTTTTGGGCTGATGTTTTGAACAACGCGATAGCTACAACGAAGAACGATGCGTTGGTTCACGATGATGATGATGATGATGATGGAACCACTATACACACAACAGCATTTTACTACTACTCGACTGCTATGTGCTTTCAAAGTTATGCTATTCTGTTTTTTTCTCTATTTCTATTCTCTTACGACTGGTTTTTTTTCTTTGGAGCGAGTGTAAAAAATGTTGCTGCTGCTGCTGGCCTGGTGGAATTGGAATGGAGTTGGGGTACCCGACGCAGCACTCGATTCTCGCTTTTCCCTACGTCACTTTACTTGAGAATGGAACGGCTGGCTTGGCAAGGATATCTCTCCCAACTTTACCCTCTTTTTCTCCTCACCGTCGTCTCTGCTTTGATGGTGCCTGGCCAAAAGACACAAAGAGAGAGGTACACTAAAGTGAGCTAGTTCACAGTTTTCTCTCTCTCGAGAAACGCAACGAAACAGCAGCAACTCTCGTCTCGTGATGATGTGGATGATAATCATCATCATGGCTTGGCAGCAGCATAAGACGAGAAAAAAATCTCATGTCCTGTGTGGCTGGCTGTTTTTTGTAGCGTGTAGTCAATCGATATTATGCTGTTCCTTGTGTGAGTCTCGCGTTGCTCTTGTCTTCTTCGATTGCTCTCTCTTTCTGGGCAGATGAAACAGGCTGTGTTTTTACGGAATCGTTTCTCTCCCTCCCTTTCCAGTTTCCTAGCTTTGTTGTTTCTAAAAGATCCGCTCTTTTTTTTCTTCTCAAGTCTGCTTATTCTCCTATTGCTGTTTCTCGACATTTTTTCGTCGTTTTTCCTCGTATTCTCACTCAACTGTATAAACTTCCTTGATGATGACGAGGCTTTCTAGCTCACTTCATGTCTCATACTCCATGAAAGCCGCCTTGTTCCAGGGGTGGAAGCACGGAAAAAAAAGTTGATGATAATATGCAAGAAGAGGAAGTATGAGTATAAGTATGTAATAATATTCTTGAGCATGACGTTTTGTGCGCTACACAAACATTCAGACAGGAAAAGAAAAAATAGAAATTCCTTTTCTTCTCGTCTTATTGGCTTCGCTTGACTTGTTCTAATATTTCTTCTCTTGCATTTTTCGACAAGAAAAAAAATATGTGCGTTCCGATGCATTTCAGTGTGTTCGGAAAGAAAAACACGCCTTCCAAAAGTTATGACATGACGTGCCACATGTATATGTGGGAACTCCAATACGTTCGAATATGTATACGCTAGCAAAAATAGTAAAAGTGGATAAATAGGAGTTGGTGTCATTATCTACACGATTGCCATTCATGGAATGTGTAAAAAGTACGCTGGCATATATGTAAATCATTTATTTATTTGAAAAAAGACCATTTCCCTGTACAATGTTTATTTTATTTTAGCCCTGTTCAGCATGCAATAATGTATCTTGTGTCGTTGTCTTTCACGAAAGAAAACTTAACCTTGTAGTAACGTAACCTGACTGGTGTGTGTGATGTGTGTGCATATAGGATTTTCGTTGCTTTTTTCCTTTCAGCTGAATTTTTTTATCTTATCGAGAGGAAATCCATAAAAATGTGGTTTATGTGTGCAGGCAGGGAGGCAGACACATTTATATTTAGTTTGTCTTAAGAATGAACTCTGCGCTGGTTTGCTGGTGCTTGTCATCCACTTTATTTGTTATTGTTCCAAATATGATATTTATGGGCTGTTACAATATTGAATGGACTCTATTTGAAAGTTGATAATTTACTACCATTGTGATTTTGTGTATATTTAGCTACTACGAGAATGAATGAAACTTTTTTTTTCATATTTGGTCATGTAAAAGGCGTTCCTTCTACATAGATTGTCGATGAATGAGTGATTCAATATTTTTCAGAGAAGAATTTGTAGTTTGTTGTTGAATAAGCACTTTTGTAATTCATCATCACATGTAACGTAACTTTGCACACACGATACTTGT